>MU670508.1:123743-149656 GCA_026770625.1 Nicotiana glauca
ATGATATCTCATTAACACACACATACATGAACTCTTGATTCAAAAACTATCTCTCATACTTAAAACTCTCTCTACTCTCTTTTGTGCTACTTGCTACTGCTCTAAATTAGCCGGCTGCAAGCCAAGGCTAACCATTGTGTTATCTTGTTCTTTCACACTGCTTACTATCCTCTTTACTGGTATGTCCTAGTTTCAATTCAAAGTTCCGACAACAATATGATTCTCTTATTATTTCAAATCATCTTGTTTCTAGTTTGCTTCTATTTGTGGTTTTATTGTGAAACTTATAGTTGAGGGTTACATTATTAGCATTTCATCATGTCTTCCCCTCCCTTAAGATTAGTATATTTCCTCTTATATGTGTTTCTGAGCATGTCTTACCAATTATCCCTTACTTAATGTGTGCTTACCATCATGTGCTCCATGAACCACCTATATCCCTATAACCCCTGTAAATGATCTTGTTCTTTATGTCTAATTTTGTGACTTTGCCTAGTCAGCTTCTTCTGAGTACGACTATACCAATTCCTAGGTCTTTGCTTAATTAAGTGTCTTATGTATCCCAAACCCCTTGACCCCTGTCGGTGGCTATTGAACTTACTTTGGTCCTGTGAATACTGGCTGTGTATGAACCTACCTCAAGGTGTTTCGTTTGGACTTTGTTAATTACTCCAATCACTTTTTCAAATAGTCTCTATTGTTTTACTAAATTACTTTCAAACAGAGTCTTGTTTTAATATAGTTTTTTACTACAATCTTTCAACTTGTGTAAATCATTTTCACTATACTCTTAGTCAATAAGTTCTGCCCCATCTAGTATGTGTACTGTCTTGGGATCCTCTTAAGAATCCTCTAAACTCTAGTATACTAAGGCTGGCCTTGCCACACTGCATTTGTTCAATTTTTGTTACCAAGTCTAGGTGTAAGCACTACCCGGGATCCTCGAGATCCTTACGGAACTTTGATGCACCTAGACTATGTCATTGTCTATAGAATTGAGGCATATGAGGTCATTGGAAGCTTTCGGAAATCTGGGCCTAATTGAAGGCTCCCTATAAAATAGCTTCTTGATTTTTATTTACTTATGTAATTCATTCATTGGTCTGTAATAACTTGTAAACAGATATTGGGGTATTTAGTGAAAAGGGTGGGTAGATATATGCTTTATGGTGTAATACGGGTAGAAATCATGCTCCTAGGACCTTACTGTTAAATCTGTTTGCTCCACTAAATAGAAATCACGCTCCTAGGACCTTACTTTTAAATCTGTTTGCTCTACTAAATAGAAATCATGCTCCTAGGACCTTACTTTTAAATCTGTTTGCTCTACTAAATCGAAATCATGCTCCTAGGACCTTACCTCTTTAAATCTGTTTGCTATACTAAATAGAAATCATGATCTTAGGACCTTATCACTTTTAAATCTGTTTTCTCTACTAAATAGAAATCATGTTTACAAGGATTTACATCTCGCCATGCTAGAAACCATGCCTATAGGTTCCAAATAATCATGCTTTCAATGTCTTAAAATCAGATTAACTTATAGATGTCATGCCTATAGGACATAATTCAGATTCTGGTACAACGAGTGTTTATATGTGTTTTCCATGCCTGCAAATCTTTAAAATCAGTATCAAACGTAGATATCATGCCTATAGGGAACAACACTCGCAATTATGCCTGTCAGTCTAATCTAGTCTAAATAAATTAACTTAGTCCACACTTAGTTCATTTTCGAATTGGTTTAATTAAGTATTTCATATTTTCTGAAACCGGTTCTTCAAAACTGCCTCAATCTCATTAGATATCATGCTTATAGGTATTAAAGAAGTCAATTTCAAAAATCAGCTTTGTTTCTATACAAATGTGCTAATCAGTACTACGCGTATAGGCAAGCGATTAGGGCGTTTTCAAAACTGCCTCTCTGAAACTGTTTCTATTTCTCAATGTTTTCTGATCCTAACCGATTTTAAAAAATCTGTAGGCAACTGTTAGGGTTATAACTTCTGATTCTAAAATAGGTTATTTGTCTTCTACATATTCGCCTAGATATCCTGCCTTAGGACATTGTCTAATAAAAGACCTTAATAGTGCTTGAGTCGTGCTGCTTATGTGTTTGTTTGAGGAGGTAACTCTAAGCCTCCAATATTCCCTTTTATATGCTGAAAGTCCTAAGTGTTTTGATTTTCTCCTTAGAATTTTTACGTTTTAAAACCTTAGGGGTACGTCTAGCACTACCTATAGGTAGAGGTCCTAACACCCTCCAGGACCATTAACAAGGGACGGGTAGTAGCATGTAATAGAAATTGTTGACCAAACACTCCCTTTGCATGACCAATAAGGGGATGGGAAGGGTAGATATGGGATATGATGATTGTGCGCTAATTTCACGTGTAGCCCCTCATTCAGGAGTGTTTACCGGACATTGTGTGGGGTGATCCTATAGGATAACCAACCTAGGACCCCTCTTTTACCAAAATTTTCCTTTATTTAAACCTTTGTTTTACAATTTGTCTAAATCTTATTACTTGAATTATCTAACGTGCTTTACTTGCGACCTATTTGATTCAACTGTTTATTTGTAATGAAATAATTTGTGAATATAAGTTCGGTCGGGACCCACAGTTATGGACCAAGAGGGGTGCCTAATACCTTCCCCTCAAGGTCACTTCGAGCCCTTACCATAATCTCTGGTAATGCAGACCAACCCAAGAGTTAATCACTCTAGGTTCCTTAACGTTCCGTAATACATTAGGTGGCGACTCTACAAATACCCAATTCCCAAAAGGAAATGAGTCATTACGCCCCATGAATGTTGAAACCCGGACTTCCCCGTCGAAAGAGGGGAAACAGGGGGCGCGATATCTAGTAGTTACTAATTTTCATTCCTTACATACTCTGTACATTATTCGTACTGACGTCTCTTTTGCTTCGGGATGCTGCATTTCATACCCCGAGGTCCTGATAGATAGGTCGAGAGTCCTCCAAGTGGGCTATCAGCTCAGCGAAAGGTGTTGGTGCGCTTCATTTGCTCCGGAGTTGCTTCTTTGGTCAGTATGATTAGTACATGTATTGATTGGTATGGCGGGATCATGTCCTAAACTTTATGATATTATGTATTCTTAGAGGCTTGTGGACATATGTCACATATACAGATACTTATATGGCCTTGTGAGCGTATGTTTCGAGTATATAATGAATCATGCCGGCATTATAGGCTCGTACTTCATATGTATAAGATTGTATTTCCTAATTCTTTACACCGGTTCATTTATCTATGATAGAAAGATATGAAAGATACGTTACGTTGGTACTCAGTTGAGTAAGGTATTGGGTGCCCTTCGCGGCCCATCGGTTTGAGTCGTGACAGAAGTGGTATCAGAGCAATTCTATCCTAGGGAGTCTATAAGTTGTGGCCAGTAGAGTCTTATTTATGGGTGTATTTTGCCCCACACTTATCAGCAGGAGGCTACATGGTAGAAGCATCTACGACTATCACTCTTTCTTCTCACTCTATGCCATGTGGTAGATCTCAATCATAGGAATTCAAATTCCTAAATTCCATTTTATTCATAATACGACAATGCCTGCATCCAAAAAGATGATTCTAAGAGATATAGTTGTGGAAGAGTTGAGTCGGAGGAACGCGATTTTGCATCATTGTTATGATCAGTAAATGTGAGGTCTTTAGTAGATCATGTGTGTACTAAAATGTGCAAGGTTCTTTATCGGGAGTTTTAAGGAAAGAATACTTATTCCCTTTTACGGTAAAAAGGAATAACAGAATAGAAAGGTAGACACGTGTTTCAACAAGTAAAAGAAGCAAGGTGAAGAAGGGTACGAGGTACCCAGTTAACAACGACTATCCTTGTTTACCATTCAGGAATGCAGATATAGGCATTTTGAATTACCTTCAACAGTGACAGATGTATGTACAATCGGCCACACCACTGGCTAGGGTTAGATTAACCCAAAATAGGGGATGCATTGGTAGAATTAGTTGACTTTTCCGAAGGATAGTGCAAATATGGTAATACAGTGCACTCTAAAATAGCACAGCTAAATATGAATGTTACAAAAATAGGCACTGGAAGCTTGAAAAGGATAAATATTATCTTAATATGACACTCGTCCCTAGTAGAGAGATAATTTAGGCAACCCGAAGAGCCAATGGATGGAGCAAAAGGGAGCCAAAAGCAAAAGAATACCTTGTTGAAGTTTTCAGAATAAAGTGATAGACATAAATATTAGCAGGAAATATGAAGAGATCTAATGAAGCATTAAGAGCAAGATGTGATACATGGATGACAACGGTCGGTCAAAAGATGACAATATTACAGAGTCTATAGTCTAGTGAAGGAAAAGCTGAGAGGTGACATGCCTTCAGGCAACAAAATAGTTAGGCCGTAAAGTTATATCCTCATTTCGAGAAATAAGTTTGGGAATCCAACGCGACTACTAGAAGGAAAATCTAGACCTCCAGAATAATAGAAATTAGTATGGGCTGGTACACAAGATAAACTAAATATGGATTATGGATTGAGCGATTTGATAATGGTCGACATCATGAGAATTTCATATTGTATTACGGCGATAAAAGAATGGACGACAAAAGAATAAACCTTAAAGGTGATTCAGGAATACGCTTTAATAAAGCAAGCAATGTGAGCAAAGTTAAGCTTAAAGGACTAAGTGTGCCAATCACGCTAAGTGTCACCCTCGTGAGTAGGGAATTTTGTTATCCTTAGTGTAGAAGGATTACTGCAAGGCGGGTATGAGTCATCGATGACGTGAAAAGATGCCAAAGAGGTAAAACATCTTTACGTAGATCATCATAGCACTAAATCTTAGTACTTCCCTAAATGGGGGAATATGGAGTGATGTGGCATTAAGTCGGAATTAAGTGGTTGTAGTAACTATGGAATAATAAAGGAAGAACATGACAAGACCGAGATAGGAATAATATTGCACTTATCCAAATCATGTAGGTATGTTGCGATTCTAGAACATTATGCAAGCACGATGTCAAGGAAAGGAAGCAGGGTTCCAACCGGGGATGTTTTTGATAAATAAGGAGCCAATGCGAGAGGTAAGTTAAGACAAAAGGAATAACCTAAGAAAGATTACTCGGAATATTGATATGAGAATGGGACAACAAATAGTTAGTAGTTGATTGAGGAAGAACCCAGTTATGGCTAGATAAGAGGATTACGACAAATCCACAGATCAATAAAATATAAACATAGGGAACCCCAACATGGGAAATTTAGCCTCGTAGTTATGACATCGTGATCCTTGAGAAATGTTTGGATAGGAGTTGGGGTAGTTAAAGGTATCGTATGAATGTTATGGAAATAAAAGAGAGTGCCACTGGGAAGACAGTCAAAATATCAGTTAAGAAGCGACCCCAGAAGCACAAGGGCGTGGAGGTAATAACAACGGATAATTATCGGTGAGTACGATTACCAAGAATTTCATCGAGTATGTGATGTAATAAGCATACAGCTTTATAATAGTCAAAAGGTCTTCCCTAAGTACTACAACAAAAGACTAACTGAGGAAATAAGGAAGAAGGCTTCAACCTAAACATGGTAACTCGAAGGAGAAAAAAATGGTCATGTAAAAAAAGTCTCACTACAACCTTGTATTCACACTATAATAAGTGGAACCTACCATGGCTAACTAACGGGAAGTAAAGTCAAAAGTAATATTCGAGATCATATGAGTTGCATGAAAATTTTGGCGTGCATGAGAACTCGCATAAGCTAATTATGCACGCAACAAGGGAGAAACAAGACCAGGAAAAGCAATTGCTTGCGTTTGAAGAAAACTAAAATGGAACGAAAGGAATTAATCAATTAATGTTCAGCCATAAAAGACTTCGGTATAAGTTAAAAGAAGGAAGTGGGTCTAGGTCAAAGACAAAAGATTGAATTATTAGAAGATTGTATCATGTTTTTCCATAGAATCCATGAAATGCTAAAATAATAATTAATGCCATGAGCCGCAAATCGGAAGATAGACTAAGCCTACACGAAGGTTGACCAAATGGAAGAGGAAAAGAAAAAGTTACATCAACTAAGTAAATGAGGAGTCTGATTATTGGACCTAGAAAATTAAAGAAATCGTGATCGAGAAATTGCAGGACCAGCCTTAATATCAAAGGTAAAAGAGAGATAGTACAATAACCATAGTCTATAACAGCTCTACGATAAAGAGAGCTAGAAAAGTAACAGCCTCATAAGAAGTCAATATGAAGCTCCCGCCGGACTGTAGTATTATAATAAAGCTCCAAGTTGTGGATGTGAATCATAACTATGTAGAAGGGAGGTTATTAAAGAGATAGAAGATATGATGTGAGATTTTAAGATAAGTAAAATAAAGGTGAACAACATACGAGATACTGAAATGTAGAAGGTTGTGAATAGTCAAAACTTCATATAGAAGGCTAGAGGCACGAGGATTCAGTATCCAGGAATGATAACAGCATCGTGAATGGTATATTTTCCAGCCTATGGTTTCTAGGTATTGAGAGGCCTAGTCAATAGAGTAAAGAAGAGTTAGAGAAGATATGGTGTCTCGCTTGACGTTCCATAATAACATAAGGAAATCTAAGGTGAAACAAAGTTAAAGGAAGGTTGCGAACATGTATAAATAGATATGTGTAGGTCAAAAGCTAAAGTATGGTAGAGCGACAAGGTTTTAGGAAGACAAGAGTAAGGATAAGAAAAGGTGAGTGAAAAGGTGACAAGAATGGATAGGTTCTTGAGATTAAGCTTATGAAAATAAAAGAGCTGATGGGTTCTTTGATTGAGTGGAATAAGGGTGTAATTATGATAGATAAAGGATGACGTTTGGGCCTTTGATTGAGTAATGACTTGAATAGTATTTAATGAATTGTAATGGGGCTAAAATACCCATATAAGGTGAGTCACATTGGTATGCTATAAAGTATAGTTATGGAAGTATAGTATCACCCCTGAATGGATCAAGTCGATAACCCTGGGGGACTTGTCAGCAGAGCTGGATTCGATAGGCACACAGGGCTGACAGAGGCACCTCACCTGTCGGAATACAACTTTAATGTCGACGTTTCAAACATCGTGTTCGCCATCAGTAAAATTAGAGATGCTAGGTGAATAAGGCTTGTACAATCAGATCCTTCACAAAGGAACCATAGATAAGTGTGTGAATTTCACAACACGCAGGGTCACAGGACCGAAGATTGCTGACAACTCCGGGAAGATGTAGCTCGACTACTCAGCAAAGGTCACCTCCGAGAATTCCTCAGCGACTAAGCCAAAAATCAGTTCTAGACCAAGAAGAACGAAATAGATGAGCCAGAACATGTCATCCACATGATCTTAAGAGGCATCGTTACTCCACAAGAACCCATGATCAAAAGAACAAAAATATCGACCACTAGAGAAAAGCGAACTCGAGGTTACATACCTAAAGATGCTCTTACATTCAGCAATAATGACATTGAGACATTGTCTCAGCCTCATAACTATGCACTGGTAATCTCTTTTCTTGTGAATACATTTCAACATAAATATGTACTTGGAGATCTTGGTAGCTCGGTAAATATTGTCAAGTCGAGGGTGGTAGAGAAGCTCGGACCGCTTGACTAAATCGTAACCGCCTAAAGAGTCTTCGACAGGTTCAACATGGCGAGCGAAACAACGAAAGGGGAAATCACCCTCCCTATCAACGTGGCCAGCACAACCCAAAATGCTAAATTCCATGTCATCGAAGGAGATATGAGATATAACACGTTGTTCGGGAGGCCTTGGATACACTGCATGAGAGCAGTACCATCCACCCTCCATCAAATGATGAAATTTACGACAAAGGATGGGATGAAAATGTCTACAATGAGCAGCATACAGCAAACAGCAAAAGAGATGTTCGCGGTGCATGACGTGGCACTGATACTAGTACCTTCACCATCGAAGGAGCCAATGGATAACCAAAAAATAAAATAGCAATAACAAGCTACATTCTTGGCGAAGCCCGATCGAACGAAGCAAAGGACCACACCATGTCCTCGTAATAAGCGACTGAAACATATCAGGGCTCAAAACACCGCTAGCACTAAGGTATGATCATCTCCCTTTTTCATCTACATTTTGTACTAACCTGAGTACATGTGTCCGATCAAAATGGCTGAAGCGTTTTCCAACTCGAAGGCCTAAGTTCCAAAAGAATACGTTGCACTCTTTTCCTTTGATCTAGTTTTTATCCCAAGAAGGGTTTTATCGGCAAGGTTTTTAATGAGGCAACATCTATATTCTACCTAAGGAAGACCCAACAATTATTCAAGGCTTCTTTTCAATCAACCTCGAATACTAAGGGGCATCACCCCCGGAGGAACACCTCCTCAGAGAAACCAAGATGTGCTAAATAGGGTCTCGATAGGAAAATGATGTACCGGGCCAAATGGTCGAACGAACCATGCTCATATAGAGTAATCAAGCCCTCAATAGTGAAAACATGTATACTTGTACCAAGTAATCGAAGAATACTTTCCATCAAAGCATTTTGCATTTCAAAAGAGTTCGCTATTTTTTACAAAAATGGCTCCAAAGCCAAAAAACGTTCCGAACAGTCGAAGACTGGCGTCAATAATTCAAAGCCGTATGACCTCCCGGTCGGAGCTTCAAACTCGTAAGACCTCAATAAGGCAACATCAAGTTTAAAAAATGGCTCCAAAGCCATAATTATCCCAAACACTTGGGGACTGGTGCAACAATTCGAAGCCGTATGACCTCCGAGTCGGAGCTTCAAATTCGTAAGCTCTCAATGAGGCAACATCAAGTTTACAAAAATAGTTCCAACATCCAAAAACGTTCCGAACACTAGGGGACTAGCGTCAAAAAATTCAAAGCCACATGAACTGTGGGTCGGAAACTTTGAACTCGTAAGCCCTCAATGAGGCAATACCAAGTTTACAAAAAATGGCTCCTGGGCCAAGAAATTTTCAATGACTCGGGGTCTGCCACCAATGGCCACCCCCATTGACTTATCAAAAACCCAAGGCCATAAGACCTCGAGTGGGTAGCCTCGGTGTCATAAGACCTATATAAGGTAATAATGATATCTGTAAAACCTCAAGCAAGGCATGAGTCATGCTTGTACCAAGTAACAATATATGTAAGACCTCAAGCAAGGGATGAACCATACTTGTACCAAGTAACAATATCTGTAAGACCTCAAGAAAGGCATGGACCCGATCTTAAAATTAAGGCTATATATCAAACTTGTACGACCCCTAAAAAGCATACCCTTGATATAGACACCGAAACTACTTCACTTGGGGACTGAAAGGCTCTGGCCAAACACAATGAATACGGTCACAAGGCTATACCAGCCAAACTAACGCGACTCGGGGACACCCGACCGTCTCTATAAAATCACAAGCCTTTAATTACTTCTAAAGTACTTCGAAAAAAACCGGTTAAACATGGTACCCTCAACATAGGCAAAGAGCTTCGACCATGTCAGCTCCAAACTATAGGCTTCAAGATAATCAGCCACTCAGCCAAAACCTCCCGAGGTGCTCGATCATCGCTACATAACGACTCGCAATCGAGGTTCTACCGAACTGTCGAAGATTCAGGCAAAACACAATATCAAAAAGTCAGGGAAAAATAAAGCCCATATAAAAGGTTGCACTGACCTAAAAGCGTAAAAGCCACTGTCATTAGCCCATATAAAAGGTCGTACCAACCTAAAGCGTAATAGCTATTGTCGCCAGCTCATATAAAATGTCGTACCGACCTAAAGCGTAAGAGCCACTGATGCCGGCTCATATAAAAGGTCATACTGACCAAACACGTAAAAGCCTAAGGGCCAGCTTTAAATTCAAAAAGTTAAGGGTCAATGAGCTTGAGTTGAAACCCGACTCGGAGACCGAACCTGAAACAGTTAACTGAATACTCCTAATAGCAAAAGCATAAGCGCTTAAACGTTGGCTTATACTAAAAGGTCGTACTGACCAAATGCGTAAGAGTCTACGGGCCATCTCAATGAGCCCCAGGGCCGTATTATAAATCTAATGTTTCTCTTAAATGCGAAGATCAGTTCGTCTAGCTGATGGCTAACAAACGTCGAAGCATAAGGAAATACATGAAAAATGAAGCCGCAAGACTTCCCTTTATACGTGTATATGAAAAAATACAAAACTCAATTTACTATATAGGCATTATATACAAATTCAAAAAAGGAAAATCCAATCTACATCCCCCTAGGGGACTATAGCCACTCGGTCTCTTTCTCACTAGCTTCGGCATTGGACAGAGGGAACTTTGCGTCATACTCATCTGCCTTTGCCTGCTCTATCTGTTCCAAGAGATCAAAGCCCCTTGGCGTGTATCTCCTCGAGAGCTTCCCTCCGAGATTTACATCTGACATACTCTTTGCTCCTACTCTACCCGTTAAGAGCTCTTCTTAGCTCAGCCCAGGCATCGACGGCATCTTGCAAAAAGATGGCCACTTTCTTATTGGCCTTGGCTCAGACCACCTCGGCTTCAGTACGAGCATCTATGACTTCAGCCTTCATCTTTAAAATTTTAGATGCAAGCCATGCAATCATGCTCGTTCGGACCGGGTTGTTCGCACGAACGTTTTTTAAATGCAATTTAAGGGCAGAGGCCTTGGCCAAGGCATCCTTCTGGGTCCTTAACCAGGCTTTTAGCTCGTTACGCTCATGCTTAACCTAGCCAAATTCTCCCAAAAGTTGTTCCAGGTCCTCCGATTTTTTCTGCACCTGAAAAAAGAAAATATTTAGTAAGAGGATCATGCATCAACGCGAAACAAAGGTTACCAGTCTTTTGAGATAGTCCTCGTAGTTCCGAATTTGATCCGCCTCATACCACAGGTATAACAGCTCATTTCCCTTTTTGTGTGAAGAAGACTAAGGGATTTCTTCCCATCCAAAGCTTTCCGCAGCCTGGCCTTATGGCGAAGCAGCTCGGACTTAAGCTTATCAAAGGCATGTATAACAAAGCTCAATAAAAAAAGAAAGACGCAAAACTGAAAGAAGACTACACCGGCTACCAAATCTTACCATAAAGCTAAGCCGCTGAGCCTCACCAAAGGTCGAGCATACATCTGACGGCTTAGTTTCTCCCGAAGTGCCTTCGATAGGAGAAGAGGTAGGCGGTGGATAACCCTTGTCCCTCGAAGTACCTTCAAAGAGAATGGGAATGGCGGCAAGGATGGAACTTTTTTTTCAAGAATAGAGGCCTCCAAAGCAGGAAGCTCGGCCGACTCGTCTCGTTTGAACCTCAGAAAAGGACTCGCCCCGCTGCGAGCATCCTTCCACCTCAAAGATTCTTTCCATTTATAATCAATCCTCGACCTCGAGGTTGGAAATCTCTCCTCCTCCCTCGGGGGACACAGCCTCATCTCTGAATTTAGGACAAAGTGAAAGAGTTAGTGTGCTATAAAGAAAGTTCCTTTCTAATAAAACGAGACATTAAGCACCTACCATGATGTTTGGCCTCCGATATCCCCTTGGACAAGTCTCACCATTTGCACTTGTCATAAGTCGAGCAAGCTGCCAGCTTATGAAACCATTCTGCCAGATCAGGAACCTTATTCGGTAGCCAAGGGAACGTTATAAAAGGCAAAAGGGAGAATATCTTCACAAAGCTTACCTCCATTATGGACAAAAATTGTAAATGCGCTAGTGTACCACATACGTGTGAAATTCCATTTGTTAGGAAATGGCATAAACTCTCCTAGGATAACATCGACTGTTCATACTCTAACAAAGAGATTCATCCACCCTCGGTCCTCGTCTTCTTCATCACTAACGGTAGGGGTCCGAGTGGATCGACGTCGCAGAGTAATCAAGCCTTGGTAATGCAAAGGCCGGTATAACCAAACGAGATGTCTAAGGGTGAGCTTGAGCCCGGCCTTGTCTGTAAAATACCTTATCATCAGCACTATCTTCCAAAAGGATGGGTGAACCTGCACCAAGGTTACATGATACCTCCTACAAATCTCGAGCACAACCCTATCAAGAGAGCCCAATGTAAAGGGGTACATATATATGTTCAAAAACCACTCGACATGAGCCATAACTTTCTCATCTGATGAAGGTACCTATAGCACCGCTTTTTATTCCCATCCGCATTCTTTAATGACTGCCTCAAGATGCTCCTCCCTTATCGAATGGATATAACTTGATGCATGCTCCCTGCAGCTCAAAAAATGGGAGGTTTCACTAACGTAAAATCCCTATTCGAGACTAAGCATCTCGACATTCGCTCGCCGGATGCCGGCGGTGTGCCACCAACTAAGTGCGAGTTTAAAACAGATTTATCCTCTCCTTGGCAAGTGGATTTGGGCATAGCCACCATGATTGAGGTGAAACAAAGAATGGGGAAACAAAAGACACAGGCAAAAGCTTTGAGTTGAAGGAAACTTGGCACATGGAGGAGAAACCCTATGAAAAAGATAGTCACCTAGTACAGCAATATTTGCAAAAGAAGGGATGACAAGTATATATATAGAGCAGGTGGCGACCGTTCGCCTACCCTAAGAACCAATGAAATTTGACCATATTAGTACCATTTTCTTGGGAAATGCACTGGCGAGACCACCTCGATCATTTCGCAGTCATATCAATTAAGTGATACCGTTGCACCAGTGCTAGGGAGTCATCCGACCCCGAGGGCATTTGATATTTGCAGGGCATCAACCCTATAAAAACTTTCGGCCCTATCTTGAGATGGTACCCAATCTCAAAGGCTTTAACTGCACCAAGCATATGTTTCGAAGAACCAACAATCAGTATATGAAGACAAAAGCAATAAAACATAGCGCTCAAAAATTGGAAGCGGAAAGAAAAAACATTGTATTCCCAAAAAATACATGTACAACACGGGAGCATTTACAAAGTCTTTCCCTAAGAAACCCTAGCACAAAAAGGGAAAAGGGCGACCTAAATTTACCCTTCACCCCTGGAATCATCATCAGAACCGTCATCCGCTGCATCCGAATAGACAGTTTCTTCCTCCATGATTCGGGCCTCCTCGATCTCGACTGAGAAATCGACGCCCTTGCCACTCGCTTCCTGAAAGGCCCGCTTCTGTGCTTGTGCACGAGCACGAGCAACAGCTCGAGTCAGCTTCTGCTCGACCCCCTCTATTATGTCTCAAGCCTTTTCATTTGCAGTAGCGGTGTCTTTATCATACGAGGATGCCTTTTCCTCTACCACATACCTAGCCAACGACAGCATAGCAATCTCTTCCTTGGAACTCTTCAGGAGGTCTCAGCACCACGACAGCTCTGTCTGCAGAAATTCCCTCTTTGAGGCGACGACTTCATTCTGCCTCTTCAGGTCGAGGACCTCCGCATCCTTAACAACTATCTCCTCCTGAAGACACCCAACGAGAGCATTCTTTTGCCCAACCTACAAATGGAAAAACAAGCTGATAAGTATCAAGTCAAAATAAAAGGCACGTTCGTAAAACATAGTACTACCTGCTCAACAAGGTTGTCGTTGTCTAAGCTCATTTCTTCCAACCTTGCTTAGAGCACACTCAGCTCCTCCTCCTTTCGGGCGGAAAGTGTCTCCAACTCTTTTTAACTTGAGGCAAGACCTTCGACTTCTTTCTTACGACCTATAATCTCATCTCGCAGCTTGGAGACGGGATGATCATACAACCTTTTAGCTTATAACTGTGAGCACGTGATATTTGCCTCACACGAATCACTCCCAAAAATTCAAAATAAAATAATTTTTTCTTTTGTATGTAATTTTGTGATATTTTGAACTATTGTTTGCATTTGTATGTGCACGTTTATTTGTGTAAATTAATGAAAAGATACAAAAAATATAGCATTTGCATCTAGGATTTAATTTTACAATTTTGAGTTAAATAGTAAATTATTTGTTTTAATAATTGAAAATCATAAAAAAAAAACAATGCACTTTGCATTTTTAGTGTTTAATTATGTGATTTGGTATTTAATTATTTGTGATAGTTATTATTTAGAGTTAATTAATATTTTTAGTATAGATTGATCAAGTTTAAATTTAGGTTTTTGTTTTAGAATCTTAGAATAATACAAGGAAAATAATAGTGAATAATTCATCCAAAATTTTGAGCCCAATACAGTTTAATTCTAAAGGCCCAAATCAAATTCGCCCCAATCCGGTCCACCCCAGCGTCGACCAAACGACATCGTTTTGGTCACGTTAATCTGGACCGTTGATCTCATTAGATCGAATGGTCCAGTCCGTCTCCCACAACCCAACCCAGACCCGTTCCCATTACCCGGTCCAGCCCTGAACCATCCAAACGACCCCATTTTAATGAATCGTTTGATCGGGACCGTTGGATTCCATTCATCCAACGGTCCCAAATAAAAGGCTAATTATAATATACCAAACCCCCCCTCCCAACCCCTTACCCCCATTCCATTTCGAATTACCCCGTCTCTCATCTCCTTCAGAGACAAACATAACGTCGCCGCCTGCCACTGCTCTGAAAATTGCCTACGGCCGTGGCCGACGCCCAATCCCTCCCATTTTTACACCATAGCCTCCCCTAGACCTCCCCGCTCCAAATCCCCAGTCCATTTCCCTCGAAGGTTGCTCGATCTTCTCAAATACTAGATCGAAACCTTGGAATCCTAGTAGCCGCCACCTTCCCCCTTTCCTCTGGTGGCGGCGCCACCTCCCCCAGCCCCAAATTAACAACAAATGACCACCAAAACTCCCTCACCATAAATCCCTAACCCTTATCCTTCGAATCATGGCCAGACTCTTCGAATATTTGATCGAAGCTCGGACCAAAGAACCCTAAAACCCAAACCCAGGATCGAATACATAGTCAAAGGATTGAGGTCGTAATCGACCTTAGTTGTGTGTTCTCAATCGAGAACACTCGATTAAGGTCCACTTCGGCTTCAAATTCAAAAGTGGAGGTCTAAATTCAAGATAGGGTCAATCAGAGGTAGGTGTCCAAATTTTGGGTCTTTTATATTTCCTTTTTAATAATATTATCTTCCTCTACTCCTTTATTTTTATTTTTATTTAGTTTTTTTAGAATGTTTATTTAGTCAGTTTTGTTCTATGGTTTTCTATTTTAGTTCTTCTAATTTATAGATTGTTTGTTAGTTTTGTTTGGTTTTCTATTTCATCAGTAGTTTAAACTCGCATAACAGTAGTTCTTAAATTGATTCATGCTAATTTCGTTGAAAGATTGAAATTATTTCGATTTTAGTATTGAGAACTATTAAGCGGTCTGTTGGTAAATTTTGTTTGTATAAAAGATTGAATAGCCTTAATTTGTGAATATTTAGAGTTCCCAGAATATTAATATGGGTTTTCAAGGTTAGTTTGGGAATTGGAACTTAAGAATTATTCAAGTTAAGTGGTCTGCCAACACTGAATCTTAATGTACTACTAAACTGATGAATTAAATTAATAAAAAGGGATCAGCAGTACAAAATAAACCCCGTCTACTGCCCTTCTAGGAGCTGGAAAGTGGGTAACATGGGAGGAACAATTAAAAAGCTAAAACTACAAGTGTCTAGTGCTCTTATGGGATGGAAAGTGGTAGTTTATGAAGTATATAACTGGGAGGGAAACACACATTAGAGGGGTGATTCAGAGCAATAAGTGAGAAGAGAGGAAATACACTGAGATACAGACTTAGACACAGAAATACAGAGAGACAGTCTGCAAATTGAGAGAAACACAGACATTCAGACCCTAAGACATATAGAGAACATTCAGGGTATTGAGTGAAAAGTATTAAGATATATACATACACTGATATACATTAAAAAAATCAGTATTTGGTACTCGAAAATACAGCTGAAAATCCTTTGAAAATACTGTTTTATTAAAATTCCATTCTCAAAGTGTTTCTTTGAATCTTTACTGTTCCATTTGGGTTTCTGAGACAAGTTGAAGTTGGAATTTTGAAATTGGTTGGATTCTGCTGGGATTCAAGTGTTTTAAGGATTGGTTTGCTGAAGCTGTGTGTCTGGCTGTTGCTATAGCTTTCCACACCTTCTTCTTCTTTTCTAATTTCCAGGTACACACCCCTGAAATTCAAACATGTGATCTTCCAATTGGGAGTCGAAAAAAATGGAATAGAATGTGTTGATATTTTAATATTGAACTGTTGGATCTTAATCAGATGTTGCTTTACCTATTTTTCTTTTTGTTTATGCTATGCTTTAAAGTAACGTATACTTATCTTAGGATTTGGATATATTCTATTCGAATAGTAGTTGCTCATAATCTAGTTTACTGATTCACTCTATTTCATATCATTCGTGTTGTTTAGAATCTAAGTAATGTTTGTAGATATGGCTGATTCAAGGTTTTAGAGCCTTAAACATGTGCTAAGTAGGAATATCTTAGTTTGTTGTAGTATATTTGGATCTGATATGTATAATGGATACATATTTGCTTGAAATGGGATTTGGTTATTGAGTTCAGGGGTGTGATGTCCATGTTGATATACAAATATTATTTTAAAGGGCTGTAGGTATAACTGTTTGATTAAAATCAAACTCGAAGGCCTGCAAGTTGTTTGTGTTGCTGCAGGGATTCGACCTTGAATCCATGCCTGGCCATTATACAGTATTGCTGAATTGGGCTAACATTTGTAAAATGATGCTGGGCTACCGTTGGACCCAGGATTGAGATAGTGGATGGATTCATTAATAAAAAAAAATACAGTAGGATGTTGGGCTCAGGCTTGGGCTTAAACTGGAAAGCCTTCTTCGCTAGTTAAACCATTAGACCATTAGTTCATTAATCCAAGAGGTATAAAAAATGGACATTAGTTGGGCTGTTGGAATTAGTTTTGGACGAAATAGAAATCTAGGTAATTGGACAGTGAACGAATTGAGTTTTTTGGTCATATTATGCATATGTGAATTGGGTTCAATATTAATGTTATTTTCCTTCTTCATTTACGTTAGTAACATGTTTATTTGAGATATATCACTCGCATTTAAATATTGCATTTTTTAATTAGGCAAATTTTCTCTAGGTGGTTCAAAACTCATTTTATCTGTCAGAATCTGGGTATTGCAATGCTATAATAGATATAGTTGAGTTGGTGGAATTTTATATCTCAGTCCCAAGGCTCAAGAATGTGAAAAGTGGTTATTCTCTCAAATGGCTTTATCTTAGTGTAAAATTGGATATTTTTGTGAATGGTCTAGTTAAGGAGTAGTTAAAGCTGCAAATCGAAATGGTTGGTGTAATTTGATGTCGCGAATTGGTAAGAATAAATTGACTAATTAATGTAGGAAATTAATTGAGGTGCACCATGCCGAAAGTGACAATTGCATGACCCTCGCTTAATTAGTTTTTAATTGATCCTTAGAACTCGAGGCGTGCCATTTAGAAAATTTTTGTGGCCCTCTCAAAGTTGCAAATACGTAGTTGCTTTAGGCGCGTCATTTTAATAATTTTACCTTCTTAAAACTGGGTGCACCTTTCATGTGACCCAAATCCAAATCCCAAAACGCCGAATAAAAAGTGTTCCGGATTGTGGGTGCATTTCATGTGACGCAAGACAAAGACATGTTTTAAACGACGTTCAATATTCCTTAAAAATTAATTAAAAGCGGTAAAAGGTCTAAAATTGCACATAGGTTCAAACTGTATTAAAATTAGATAATTAAGCCGGATATTACAGTTGATCGACCGTGCTAGAACCACGGAACTCAAGAATTCCTAACACCTTCTCCTGGATTAACAAAATTCCTTATCCGGGTTTCTAGTTCGCAGACTGTTAAACAGAGTCAAACATTTTCCTCAATTCAGGATTCAAACTGGTGACTTGGGATACCATAAATCTCCCAAGTGGCGACTCTGAATCTTCAAATAATGAATCCCGTTTCGATTGTCCTTTAATTGGAAAAACTCCCCTATTTATACCCGTCTGGGGGTGTAGTGAAAAAGGAGGTGTGATAGCTCTGGCGACTCTGCTGGGGATTATTAACCCATAACCACTGGTTCAGGGTTAGAAATTCGAGCTCGAAATAATTGGTATATTGGCTTTATTTATTATCTGATTTTTATTACATGTTTGGGCCTAATATGCTAAATGCTGCTTTTTACCACTTTGATATTATCTGAATTGTATATAAACTGCTACGAAACCCTTCTCTTCTCATCTCCAGGGATGTGCTCGCTGGTCGAGACGGTGAAGTGAAATGTGGAAGTATCTATATCTAACTCGTGCTTTGTTCCGAACTTTTCAGCATGGCACCTAAGAAGAGAGCAAGACTCGGCCTTGGGGCCAATGCCACCACGAGTGAGGCCATGGATCATGTACCTGATGCCGTGGGTGAGAGTGACTCCTCGGCCTTGACCCTACCTGGCCCGTCTGTCCCAGGCCAGCATGTTCCTGATCTTGCAGCGGCAGAGGGTGCCACCATCCCTCCCGCCGATATTCCTGATTCTGTCACCATCCCAGCTCCTGGTCGCGAGGCTTCTGATATGGATCTTAGAGGAGCCATCCGTATGTTAACCCAGCTAGTGGCCGCTCAGGCCCAGAGATCTTAGGACAGGGAGATTCTGCTAGTTCCAGAGTTAACAAGTTTTTGCGGCTAGCCCCTCCAGAATTCTCAGGCACAGATCCAGGGGCCGATCCGCAGGAGTTCCTTGATGAAATGTATAAGACCCTCCGAGTGATGAAAGCTTCAGAGACAGAGGGAGTTGAGTTGGCATCGCACAGGTTGAAGGGAGCAGCGTATACATGGTTTGAGATGTGGGAGGACTCCCGCGGGGAGGGGGGACCTCCGGCCCGATGGGAGGAGTTTATAGATGCGTTTATGGATCAATTATTGCCTGCCGAGACAATTGCAGCCCGTGCCATTGAATTTGAGACCCTCAAGCAGGGCAGCATGAGTGTTTGGGAGTACCACATGGAGTTTGTGAGATTGTCCAAGTATGCTCCACAGTTAGTGTCGACCATGGCCGCTAGAGTTCGGCGGTTTGTTCATGGCCTTAATCCCTTGGTAGTGAATGAGGCTGCTACAGCGGCTTTACACTCGGATATGAACTATGGAAAGATTGTGGGATTCGCTCATGCCACTGAGGCTAGGAAATTGAAGATCCGGGCGGAAAGGGAGAATAGCAGCAGGGCCCGGTCAGCGGGCCACTCAGGGAGATCAGCTCAAGGGAGAGGGTCGTCAGGGCCGTCCCAGACACATGCTCAGTCTTTAGCAAGTGCACCACCATCTCTGCACAGTTACCAGTAGAGAAGCCGCATTAGACCATGTTCAAACAGTAGGAGGCCCCATCGGTCCGGTCGTTTAGGAGGGAGACCACAGGGGTTGGGTCTGTCTAGGACAGGTGTACCAAAAATAAACAGACCATCCTGATGCATCTTACTTGCTACTTGTGCATTTATTTGCTTCGGATCTGCATGTTGACTGGTTAAAAAAATGGGAAGAAAGTTGAGAGAAAAATGAGAAAAATGAAAAAATATAATAAAATACTTGTTTTGAAAAATCAGTGTCCAAAATATGCCGAAACTCTGCCAGAATTTCAAAAAAAAAAAGAATAAAAAAGAATTTTTGTTATAAATATTTGTTTTTTTTAGAAAAATAGTTGGTTTGTCAAAATAGGCAGAACTATGTATGTTTGAAAATCACCGGATGTGGGATACTTAAGCAACCCCCATCGGGCTCAACTATTTTTTGAAAATTGAAAAATATAATTAGGGGTACATAAAGGTCATTAGTTTTGCCACAAGTAAAGGTGACGTCATTCTTGTCTAAAATAGCCAAACATCCCCGAAGGGGGTCCTGAAGGCCGTTTTGGCAAGAACAGTCACCTATGGTCATTTCTTAAAATTTTTGGCCGATCAGCAAACATAGCCTTTAAATCTACTTCATTGAAGTGCTAAAAGGCCGTATTGGAAAAGCCGGACATTCTTATAAATTTTTGAAATAGTGATAAAACTTTTTGAGTCAAAATAAGTCTTGATTTTCTTTTAACTAAAGTCACCCTAATAAATGTGCAAAATGAGCACGAACTGAGAATTGCCAATAACATTCATGAACCGGATCCCTCTGGAGTTTCATATATGGTGGAATGATCTGGGCAAATCAGGGCAAGATAAGGTTAATCTGCACTTGCGAGATTCCAAATAGTGCAGAAAGATGAAGATCTCAGTACCCAAGCAGTCGAGATTGGTCCTGATGGCCAGTTTCCTGAAACATCAGTCTGCCAGATTTGGAGCGAGTGTCAATATTTAGCATCTAACACCATGGTATGGGATCGATCCAACAGAGAAGTTTCACCAGGGTACTATGCTTGGTTCCGAAGGGAAATTACATTTGGGAGTCCAGCTAAAAGGCCTCTCCTTCAAGATTTTGTTGAGTCGTCGCAAGAACATTGGGATTGGTTATCCAGAGAAAACGAATACAGGGCCAAAATAGGGAGGTTAGAAAAACAGGTCCAAGACCTCATGTTCAACAACAGTATCCAGGTAGCTGCGGATAAGGGAGAAAGGAAAAAACTAGCTCAGGAGAATGAAGCCCTCAAAGATCAGATCCAAAAAATAAAGATAGCCGCCCAGAATCCAGAAAGGATCTGGGCTGACAACAGGATCATGAATGAGCTGAAAAAGAAAGCCCTCGAATGTCTAGAGGATCGGGAAAAATTTGAAGCTAGCCTGACAAGAATCCGGGCAAGATGGACAAAGGGTGTGGAAAAGCGGGCACATCTTATGCAACAGACGAAGAGGGACTACGAAGGGATCGTCACCATCTTAAGGGGAAAATAGTCACTCTCAAGGATGAAATAATTAGACAGCTATAGATTTCAAATCATAAAGGGATCGCTGCTATGACTTGATGGCTCGGATGGAGGAGGAAATACATCAGTTCCAAAATCAACTCCTTCACCACTCTCAAGTGTTAGAAGCCGGGAATCAGCAGATAGGACGGTTGCTTCAGGAAAAAGGCAAGATCAAAGAAAGAATCGGAACCATCGCGCATTATATTACAATGAAGTGTTGAGCATGCGAGGACATAACCCGTACCACCTTCTTTGCGAAATTGATGACGTTCGTCAAGCAAATAATGAACGATTTAGAGAGGCTTCAAAGGGATCTTGCACAAAGGCCAGCGGCAAGGCCGAATGTTGCCTCGCGGGCCCCAGGAAATTTTGGGTCATTAATGTATTCCTAATCTTTGTTTGAGTATGTACTTTCTCCTTAAAGTTTGTAAGTTTGTCAGTTGGTCCTTTTAAGTTTTGCTTTGTCGTCTTTTCAAAGTCTGTAAACTTTTTCCAAATCTGTAATCAAAGCAGTTGTTTTCATGGAAAATGTTTTGCTACTTATTTTTTTTAGCCAAAACTACGCCCTGTCTGATTCATGCGGGATCATGATACGTAGGCAATCTCCATAGGATTCGACCACAACAAAAATAAAAAATAAATAATAATAATAATAATAATAATAAATAAAAATAATAATAATAATAATAATATAAAAATAAATAAAGAAAAAGAAAAAAAATGAGAGAAGAGTTATAAATAAGAAAAATCGGGATGATACAAAATAACCAAAGCAAATATATGGTAGAAATGGTTAATTGCCTAGGTGCATTCATGCCAATATGTGATTACCTATCTGTTAAGTTTTAATCACCGACCAGTTTGTTGTTGATGTTCAGAACTCAAGAATTTAGTTCTCCTAAGCATACTGGCACACTACCATTACCAAACCAGATCAAAAGGGAAATAGAAGAAATCATGTCTGTCCAAGATCACTCCTCCATATCTCAGATAGAAAAGAAACCTAAAGAAAGTTTTAGGATTTTTTGACTCAGATGGAGCGAACAAATTGTTCAAGATAATCTTCCCATGGACAGAAAAGATGTTATTGAGCCCCGCCAACGACAAGGTCCAGTGGTCGCTCTTGCTAAACAGCCTCCATATCGACCGTGTGGATCTCCTTTTAATCCTCCCGACTGCTACTTCTCTCCACAGAACCCCCGTAATCGTCCATCACTTCCCCGATATCCTATCCACATTGCACCACCATATGTTCCACATCTCCAAGGACCGCGATGGTCCATGCCACTCGCATAAAGGTCTCATACGCCTCCTCAAGCATATCAGCCACCTGCCCGCAAAAGGTTCCAATCGAGGCCAGAGTATAAAATAAAAAGATAACTGAAAAAAGAGAATGCTTTTGGAGAATCTTATGCAAGTTTGTTTGAAAAGTTAAAGCGTTCCGGCCTGATTGAGCCGCTCCTCGGTTATACTCCAGACCCATATGCAAAAGGCTTTGATCCTGCTGTACGATGCATGTATCACTTTAATGTCCAAGGGCATAGCATTGAGAATTTTCGTTCTTTGAAAAAAGGAAATAGAAAGAATGATACACGAAGGGGTAATCGTGATTAATTAAAGTGGCAGGGAGCATGCGAATCCTTTTGAGAATGTGCTGATTAAAGCTGATGATATTAAAGTTGGTAATGGTCTCGAAAATGTTGATGCGGAGCTGAGTGGCTAAGATGCCAAGCATGGTAATTGGAAAGATATTCTTTTTTTGGCTAGCCAGGAAGGAGTCTTGGTAGTTCGCTCTGATTTTCCTTCTAGTTTGTCTGGATTATTCTAGGGTTGTAATCCAGATTTTATTTTTTTAGTCTGCCTAAGTGTGCAAACCTTGTTGTCTTGTATTTTCCAATAAAATGAAATTTCTCTTCTTCATTATTCCTAATATTTTATTTTTGTTTTTCTTATTTTCTTCTGTAAAGTTCTTCTTACGCTAGTTATAATGACATGGCATGCATGAGGAACCCTCAGCCCAGTCTAAAAATCAATCTGACTCCAAAATAATAAGTACAAGAAGTTCATAGCTTATGAGGTTATGTATACTCACCTTGAGAGGATATGTTATGCCTTAATTTGGGTAGCACAGAAGTTGAAACATTATCTGCCATCCTACACTACTTATCGCATCTCACGCTTGAATCCGTTGAAGTATATTTTTCAAAAGCCTATGCCCACAGGGAGACTCGCAAAGTGGAAAATTTTACTTACGGAGTTTGACATCGTCAATGTGACGAGGACTGCAGTGAAAGCACAAGCATTGGCCAATCACTTGGCCGAGAACCCGGTCGATGAAGAATACGAGCCATTGAGGACTTATTTTCCTGATGAAGAAGTGATGCATATTGATGAGCTGGAACTAACTGAAAAGCCAGATTGGAAACTTTTCTTCGATGGAGTAGTTGAGGCAGCCAATAAGAACATAAAGATAATATTGAGGAAAATGGTAGAAGGTTCCAGGCAATGGCATGAAAAATTACCATTTGCATTGTTGGGTTATCGCACTAATGTCCGTACTTCAGTAGGTGCAACTCCTTATTCGTTAGTATATGGCACTGAAGTAGTAATACCGGCAGAAGTGGAAATCTCGTCCTTTCGGATTGTCGCGGAGATTGAGATTGATGATGATGAATTGGTCAAAACCCGATTGGAGTAGTTGAGTTTGATTGATGAGAAAAGATTGGAATCGGTGTGTCATGGTTAGTTATATCAAAAGAGAATGGCAGGAGCATACAACAAAAAGGTGCGTCCCCAGAAGTTTGAAGTGGGTCAGCAAGTGTTGAAACGTATCCTTCCATATTAGGCCGAAGCAAAAGGCAAGGTTGCCCCGAATTGGCAAGGACTGTGCATTGTGTCAAGAGTGTTATCCAATGGTGCTTTATATCTAACAGACATCGAAGGCAAATGCGTAGATATGGCCATTAACTCTGATGCAGTCAAAAGATACTATGTATGATTTTCATTGGTCTATTGTGATTGTTTGTATTTGGCATTGTTTCGAAGACTGAAATGACGAAGGCAATTTGTTCTGCTATCTAAACACTTTACCCTTTGTTTCCCCCTTTGAGCCTTATCTATTTTTATTTAATAGCCCTCTTTTGGAATCAACAACGGAAAGAAGGAAAAAGAAAAAAATACAAAAAAATACAAAAAAGAAAAAAAATATGATAATAAGTGAAAAGAAAAATTGTAAAAATAAGGAAAATCGGGTGAACTACGTTTGACCTGATTCTTTTTAAGGATACGTAGGCAGCTTCACGGCTCGATCATAGTGAAACAAAAATCAAAAAATACCCAAGCAAGAAACTGGGGCAGAAGTTATGTTCGTAATAAGAAATTTGGTTCCAAAAGCTATAATTCTAACCCACTGAATTTGGTTGAGCTTTTGATATCCTTTTCTTTCCAACCATATCTAAGAACCCATATTGATGTCCAAAGAAAGACATCCCGATCAGTCTTCGAGAGGTGCCAAGTCAAGCAAGTAAAGATGATTCATATTAGGGGCAACACTCTGGTTTAACCAAGAAAAATGAAAAATGAGAGAGTATTATTGGTGAAAACTCTCGAAGGGCACTATAGGGTGATAAAAGTTGAGAGAAATCCAAAAATAAGAGAGTCTTATGGGTTAAAACCTTCACAGGCACCATAAGGCGGCGAGGAATATAGAAAGGGGAAAATGAGATAAGGCTGACGGCAGAGATCCGTCGAGGCATCAAGCAGAACAAAGATGGTGATTCGGCAAAAAAATTGGGTTGTGGAAATCTTGAAGCACGAAGCAAGACAATTGGAAATTGACTGAATTGAATAGAATGGGTTGATTAATCCAAAATGCACAAAATGATTATTGGGATAGGTTATACCATTCAGATAAGTCTTTTTCTTTCCTCAAACGGTCTTCTAAAGGAAGATTTTCTCTTTTTTTTTTGTCTTTTGAAATCATCACATTTTTTTTCTTTTGGCTAAGGCTTTTTGAATGATAATTTGATTCTAACAAATAAGAAGGAATTTCAAAGCTTACTACCAGTTTCCAATATGGTGCAAAGCGAAGTGCGGCTAGGACAGGCCGAGGATAATGTGATGGGACGTAAAAGGCGTCATTGGAAATCCAAATTATGGAATGGTCTAAGATTCCATGAAAGGAATGGGATCAGATAAGAAATACTAGAAGTGGAAAACAATAGTTGGGAAGTTTGTGGATAAGGAGTAGTCCGAGGGTCGAAAATTCTCGACCGAGGTCAAGGCAGTCGGACAAAACCAAGTATGGAAAGGAGAGAAGGGAAAAACATCCCCTGCAGGAGTATCACAACCAATCACCACACCCTAAACTGACCAGATTTTTTTGTGTTTTGAAACAGGGGTAGGAAATGTTGTTGATGGCAGAGAAAATTTTCCGCGAAGAAAAAGCAAGTACCCAACAGCCACCAAACAGGGGCAGAAAATTTTCTTTCTTTTGTCTATTTTTGTTGAAATCAGGCGCCCACACGGAGAACAAGGGAATACAATTCAAGTTTTAGTGATCAGGCGCCCACCTGGAGAACAAGGGAATACAATTCAAGTTTTGGTAATCAGGCACCCACCTAGAGAACAAGGGAGTATAATTCAAGTTTTACATTTCACATTCTTAGTGATATTTAGTGATAAGATTCATATAACACTCACAGATGCACTCAGCTATCAAACTGGGGCAGAAAATTCCTTTTGTTTTGTTTGTTTTTGAAGTCAGGCGTCCACCTGGAGAACAAGGAAAAATAGTTATAGATAGTTGAAGTCAGACGTCCACCTGGAGAACAAGGAACAATAGTTAAAGATACTTCAAGTCAGGCGTCCACCTGGAGAACAAGGATCAAAAGTTAAAGATAGTTGAAGTCAAGCCTCCACCTGGAGAACAAGGAACAATAACTGAAGATAGTTGAAGTCAGGAGTCCACCTGGAGAACAAGGAACCATATCTGAAGATAGTTGAAGTCAGGCGTCCACCTGGAGAACAAGGAACAATAGTTAAAGATAGTTGAAGTCAGGCATCCACCTGGAGAACAAGGAACAATAGTTGAAGATAGTTAAAGTCAGGC
>MU670512.1:3678-35190 GCA_026770625.1 Nicotiana glauca
ACCCTTATGCACCCTTGTATCACTTCAGATCAATATGATTAACTTCTTATCATCTCAAGGATAATTACTTATTGGATTTGTGTTAACTAACATATGGAATGAACTAACGCGTGTGGATATGGGTTATAACATTCAGGATCTTCATCAAGGCCCGGCAATGCTCGTCTGAATGGATTAACAATGACAATAGTGAAATCTGAGCAGGCGTCTTCCTTAACTGCTCCACAATGGAATAGTCTTTCACCTTTATCTTTTTTAAAAACTCTTCTGCCTCTTCTTTGGCCACATCTTTCTTCACTAACATTGGGTTATCTTTGGAGGTCTTGGCTTTTCTTAACTTCTCGGGGGAAAAGCATCTCCCTAAGTGAGCCAATCCATGGGTCTCATATACTTCTTCTTTAACTTCTTTGCCTTTGTAAGACACTGTCACCCGTTCATAATTCCACAAGATGGCCTTGTTGTTAACTATCGGTAGCTAGGTTACCGGTCTGATAATGACAGGATCTATGCGGGCCCCCTCCACAACTACGACATGCTTTTTTGCCACCCCTAGCACCATCACTTTTGCTTTTCCCTGTTTTACTGCAACATCATTTGAAGACCCCTTCTTGGTCACCACAGATGGTTCACTATTTGCTCCTTTCAACTTGAGCACTGGCATTTCTCTTGTCAATTTTTCAACCGGCTTTACTTCACTAGATCGGATCATAATGACGCTCTGCAAAGGCTTTTTGGGCCCCCTTCTTTATGCACTATCTCGATCATATTTGTCTCCTGATGGGTCGGCAACAGGTTCTAGTTGATGTTGGGCGCCTCCAGAGCTTGGACTTCAATCCAATGTGTATCAGTGAGCTCATGGATAGCATTTTTCAAATGCCAGCATTTCTTCGTGTCATGAACCGGAGCACCAGAACAATATTCAGAACTTATGGAATAATCAAGATTTCTCGGGGGAGGATTTGGCAACTTTGCCTCAATCGGCCTTAACATATCCAATTGTCTCAACCTATGGAACAAACTGGTATAGGATTCTCCCAATAGAGTGAATTTTTTCTTCTTCTGCAACCTCTCATTCTTAAATGTTTGATTGGATCGGAAAGCTAGTCTAGGAGGGGTTTGGTAGGCTCTTGAGGGTGGATAGGAATTTTATGGAGCTAGATATGTATTTTGTGGGGCTGGCACATGCCATTGTATGTGGTCCGGAGGTTGGTTGTATGTTTGGGCATAGTGGATAGAAAAGTGGGGGTCTGGTAGTAGGTACTAGTGTTGGGGTAGATTATATGGGGTGTGGGGGTAGGTTTGGTGGCGGGTTCGAGGCTGATGATAATGGTGAGGTGAACCCCTAGGCCCGAACCAAGCTCCTGACTTGACTGTTGCGACATCCTATTTCTTCTTTTTTCCAATTACTCCCCCAGTTCCACTTTGAATGGCCTGGGTGGTTGCCTTGATCGCCGAATAGCTCATGATTTTGTTTGTCTTGAGCCCTTCTTCTACCATGCCGCCCATCTTCAGTACTTCATTGAAGGACATGCCTACAGCTGACACTAGATGACCGTAATAAGTAGGCTCTAAAGCCTGTAGGAAATAATCCACCATTTCACTTTCTTTCATCGGAGGGTCAACCCTTATTGCTTGCTCTCTCCAACAGATCCCATACTCCCTAAAACTTTAATTTTGCCTTTTCTCAAGTTTCATCAAATACAGACAATCTGGAATAATCTCAAGATTGCACTGGAAGCAACAAGCAAATGCCTGGGCTAGATTATCCCATGTGTACCATCTTTTGTGATCCTATCGGGTATACCATTCCAATACTGAACCACTTAAACTCTGACTGAAATATTCCATTAGCAACTCCTCCTTCCCACCAACTCCCATCATTTTGCTGCAAAACCCTCTCATGTATGCCACTGGATCACCGTGCCTATCATACATATCAAACTTGGGCATTTTCAACCCTGCCGGCAATTGCACATCTGGAAACAGACATAGGTCTTTTTAAGCCACACTTACTTGACCTCCCAACCCCCTCATGTCTCTGAGTGACTGTTCTAAACTTATAACTTTCCTTAACATCTCCTCCTGTTCGGAATTTTTAGATGGTTTCTCATCTTTCACATGGAGATCAAAACGAGGAGTGTAGGAATATGGTTCTAGAGCTTTGAAAGTGTGCTCCGGGGGGTAATACTGGTTATCATGAGCTTGGAACAAAGGCTCGCTGGAGGTTCTATGGAGTGTAGTGGGAGGAGGTGCCACGAAGATAGGAATGGCTGGTGGAGTACGGTATGGAACTGGTTTGGGTGGTGGAGCTGGTGGTGTTTGGGAAGTTGTGCTTTGGTAGTGTTGGTAAATGGGAAAGCTCGGGGATGAATCGGTGGCAGGGTGATTCTGAGACTGAGCCAGTGGCGGAATAAAGGCAGGGTTTGCCCAGGCCTGGTACATTTCGACCATCTGCTGCTTCAACTTATACATCTCCTCTTTCATCAAATTAACATCCAATTCTTCCACCTCTCTTGAAGGATCGATGACACTCGTATCAAATTCCTGATTGGCTATGATCAATTTATTTTTGGAACAGGTGTTGTATGGGTGAGTTGCCAGAATTCCACACAAACTAACCCCCTACCTGTTACTTGACGACAATAACAAACTTGTTAGCGATTAGGTTTTAACAGATAGGCAACCACACATTTTAGTGAATGAATGCACCTAAATAGTTAACCGTTTCTATTATGCATTTGATCGGTTGCTTGCATCATCCCGACATTTCCCTATTTCTATTTGCAACTTCCCTTTTTGTTTTTGTTTTTTGCCTTTCTTTGCTTGACTTCTCTTTGGTTTTATTCTCTCATTCCCCTCTCTTGTTTTGCCACTGTTTCCTTCTCACGGTTTCTTATTTTCTCTCTTTTCCTTTTCTTTTCGCTCTCTTATTTTTCCCAACTTTTTCTTTTTCTCTTTTTTTATGACTCTTTTTCTTTCTTTTGGTTATTGTCGAATCCTATGGAGATTGCGTACGTATCATGACCCCGCATGAATCAGATCGAGCGTAGTTCTGGGGGATAAAAATAAATAATAAAATATTTTGGTATTTTCAAATTTTTATAAAAATATTTTGATTAAAATGACTCGTCCTACCGAATTTTTACCATAAAAACCAACAGACTCAAAAAGAAAACTAAAATGAGAAATATCAAGACTCATTTTGACTCAAAAAGTTATCACTATTTCTCAAAATTTTCATAAAAATATCCAGCTTTACCAATACGGCCTTTCAGCACTTCGAGGAAGAAGATTTTAAGGTTGTGTTCGCTTACCGGCCAAAACCTTGAAAAATAACCAAAGGCGGTTGTTCTTGCAAAAATAGCCTTCCAGCGCCCTTTTAGGGACATTCGGCTATTTTTAACAAGAATGGCATCACCTTACTTATTAACAATAAAAATAAATTTTTGTACCTTTTGGGCTATTTTTCAAAAAGGAAGTTCGACCCGATGGGGGTTGCCTACGTATTCCACATCCGGTGAGAATCAAATTGGAGTAGTTCGGGTAGTTTTGACACACTTGAAAAGGACACAATAATGACTCTTTTGAAATAACTCTCATTTTTTTCGAAAAATTTTGGAAAAGTTTCGGGATATTTTCAAATACCGGTTTTATTTCCATCTCTACCTCACTCTTGGTTTTTCTTTTTGCTTTATTTTCCCTTGCCGATCAGCATGCAAGTTGAAACAAATAAATGCTCACATAGCATATAAAATGCATCAGGATGGTCTGTTATTTTGGGCAAACCTGTCCTAGACAGACCCAACCCCTGTGTTGAGTCCTCTAAGTCAAATGCACGTGATTCAAATAAACGTTCCCACTAGGGATCCGACATGAGGATGTGTTTTTCTAGGTTTAAATTCTGGGGTTTTGTTCTAGACTTGGGGTACCCGAGCGGACAGCTGGGGCCGAAGACGGGGCGACGTACCGGGAGCACTGAAGTCTGCCCGGCCTTGTCGCTTGCCCAGCCTCGTTCTATTTGTTATAAATTCTACAGAAAAAAGCAGGCCATGCGAACGTGTGCACCATTTTCAGAAGACTCAGATGGGTGGCATAAGAAGACAGTTATATATAATTTAAACAATATTAAAGCGGTAAATAGATAGCAATTAGCACAGAGGTTCACAAAATATAGTAATATGAACAATAAATAAAGACAAGTAAAATCATAAAACTAGCTCGAATTCTTGAACCCTGAACCAGAGATTTCGGGTTCTTATCCCCAGAAGAGTCGCCAGAGTTGTCACACCTCTTTTTTACCTACACCCCGGGAAAGGTATAAGGGAGTTTTTTCTAATTAAAGTGACGATCGAAACGGGATTATTTAATTAAAAATTAGAGTCGCCACTTGGGATAATTTATGGTGTCCCAAGTCACCGGTTTAAAATCCTGAATCGAGGAAGGTTGACTCTATTCACGGTCTGCGAACACAGAAATCCAGGTAAGAATTCTGTTAACCCAAGAGAATCTGTTAGGCACTCCCGAGTTTCGTGGTTCTAGCATGGTCGCTTTGATCATACTTGGCTTACTAAAATTATCTAATTACAGATTTTAGAACCTATGTGCATTTACCTTTCATCATTTTTAATTAAGAAAATTATCTTGAAACGGGTCACGCGTATGTGTATCGTTTGTTTGGCACGTCAAAAATCATATCACGTGAACTTGTCCATAATTAGTAGCGCTTTATTATTATTAAGAAAAGTTTGGCCAAAGTTGCGCGAACGCATACTCCGATTTTGTTTTTATAAATCGTAATCATGTCACGCGAACTTGTCCATAATCACAATTGTATTTTAAACGGCCCTAAAGGTTTCTTTACGAATATTTATCGTATTGTCTAATTATAACATGTGAGGGTCATAGATTAATTGATATCCCACCTCAAACCTATTGAAGGACAGTAATTATTAACTTGGGCCAAGATGTTATACCTACCCTAAAACTGAAGTTCAGATTACTTTTACTAGCCATAAAATCCAAATGGGATAAAACAAGCATCTAAGCTGCGTTAAATGGTTTAGGCTGGCTACAGGCCCAAAGTAACTTTGAAGAATTTTGGAATGAGGAAAGAAAACAGAACATGTTGGGCGTGATGCCCAAACCTGGCATTAAACCCAAATGACGATACAATACTCGAAGGCAAATCCCTTTATTATATCAATCACTAAAAATGACAAATTACATCCTCTTGGACATGATAGGCCCCAAGGTTGGGCCTAAAGAATCATAGGGCAGAGAAGGGCATGAAAGCCTTTCCAGTACTGTCCCATACCATCCCAAAACAAGTCCAACTCCTTTAAGGAGTTCCAGAAAGTAAAACAAATAACAAGAGATACATGCACCCAGATTATGGTTTCCTATTCTCAAACAGTCATGAGATGAATATGGATCCAAAATATTTTCCCTTTTCCACATGCCAATTATGCATCAACATGCTTATTCTAACAACGATAACGTTGTGCAGCTTCAAATATCAACTAAGCTTCCAAAATTAAACGATCCAACTATAGAGTTTCAACTAATAGTATTCACATAACTTCCACAATTACTAGCTTCAAATGTGAAAGAAAATATAAAAAGCCATGTGAATTCAGACATGTTCAACACATTCTGAGCCATTTGCAGAATAATCCACTAGTAAATGCAACTTTACAGACCTTAACCTATGAAATAATGAACAAAATTAATCTGAACTACAAAAAAAAACCAATACACATCAAATCGTAACTCTCCATAAAGCTGCAAGCTCTTCACATATAGGATGTAATATCACTTTAGCTTCTAACTCTCACGAATCTGATCATGTCAAGATCAGACTCGTCAAGAGTCATGCTGCACATAGACTAACCTCTGGCTAAAACACACAATTCAAAACATGAAACAAGTATTTAGCGTGAGTGATTAAAGAAACAGTACACATAGAATTCAAGACTAACATACATCAACTAAGGTAATTGAAGCACAAGAGAAGCAGGAGTTGAACATACGAGACAAGGATCAACATAGATGGATATTCCATTATTCAAACAACATTTCTAGCATTCATGTTAGGTTATGACTACAAGGATTTTGACATAAGGTCATGGTGTGTACATTAATGCCGGAAATCTGCTCCCAAAATCTCAAAAAAACTTCAATAATATAGGGCAAAGCAGCAAAAAACCAATGAATGTAGCTCCTTCAGTCCATCTCAAATCCCAGAAACTCAGCAAATGCAAAATTTAAAACTAGAGAAATGGAAACAGCTAACCAATGAAACAGTGCCTGAAATTCCCCCACCCCTCTTTTTTTTGTTTTCTAGTTCTGAAGTTCTATCACTATGTGTGTATTTTGCAATGCTTGAGGTGCAGAGAATATTGATTGAAATCTTTTAGCCATTTTCTATTTTTTCATAATTTTTTATTTCGTCAAACTCTGCATTGAAAGGCAAGAAAAGGTACCTTTATAGGCAAGGTAATAGGGCAGCATTCAGGAATTAATTTTTTACCCCTTAGTCCCTTTTTAATTTATATTTTATCTTAGGAGTCCCTAGTGAACTATCAAAATTTCTGTTAGCCCCCAACTCAGCTTCTCAGAAGCTTCTCAAGTAGTTACACACAAGATTCCCTCAATCAATTACCTAAACTACCCCCCCCCCCAAATGCCCCTTAATTACTTTACAAGCAAATCTTGCACCCCCAAACTGCCCAAACACCTCTAGGCCCCTGCCTTATTGAGTTTTAAACAACTAAATGGGCTTCTCACCCTAAGTAGACCCAATTCCAATTTTAAGCAGATAAATTTTCCAATAAACTAAAGAAACCAAAAGACTTTCGCATTCTGAATTTAGACCCAAAACAAAACTGAACAACAAAGTAAAAACTAGCAAAACTAATCCGAAATCAAACTAAACATTATGCGAAAATGACTCGATCTTAATCATGCAAACATAACAATTTTTTTTAAAAACAGTAAACAAATAGAGAGAAAAAAAGGGGGGATGAGGTGAGAAAATGAAGGTTAATTGTTAAATGAAGCAAAGATAAAGAAAGACGAGAGAAGGGAAATGAAAGGTGAAAATACCTACAGACCGGCCCAAACAAAGTCTTGAATTCAAACTTGAACCTTCGAATTCTGCCAAAATGGGCTTTAATCGTATGTTCTCAAGTGAGAACACCCGAATAAAGCCAATTTCAACCGTAAATATATAAAACTCGACGATTTGGACTTTTGAGATTTAGGGTTCGTATTTGTGATTAAATATTCGAATAGTTCTGGTGGCATTCAAAGAGGGTGAAGTGGGAATTTGGAAATAGGGGAGTGAGGTGGTTCTGTGGTGTTATTTTGAGGATGTTTGGAAGTGGCGCCGCCACCAGAGAAAATTAGGGTGGCGCTAGGATTTCTAAAATTTGAGGCTTTCATGTAAGATTTGAGAGGATATGTTTGGAGATTTGGGATGTGGAGGTGGAGGAGGATCGAGTTGTAACTTTGGAGGCGATTGACCGCCGACTGCCACCGTGGGCGATTTTCGGCGTGCGGCGGACAGTGGTTTGAGGCGGCGCTGTGTTGGGGTCTCTGAGAGTATGTGAGAGATGATGAGAGGGGGTGGGGGCATTTGGACATATAATTATTTAGTAACCCCCACTTCTGAGCCATTAGATCTCAAAACCTCGACGGCTCAGATCATCCTAGCCTAAACGGGGTCGTTTGGCTAAGTGCACAAGCGGACTGGGTTGGGGTATTGGTTTGGGCTTCAATTTGGACGGGTATTGGGGGAATTGGGCCAGGAATTATTTAGTTCTTGAGGAGAAATAATTTGGTCCTAGGGGGTATTAAATAAATTTGGCCCAGACAGCCTTCCTTCTCTCATTTTCCTTTCATTTTCTTTCATTTCTCTTTTAAATTCCTTTTCTTTTCTTTTTCTTTTTTTTCAAAATTAAAATAAAATCATATATCAAATCCTAAAACCAAATTATCTTATAAAAATACTAATTAATACTAAACAATAACTATTACATTTAATAAGAAAACAAATTAAAACAAACTACTCAAAATAAAAAATTAAAACTAAAGTGCAAACTAAACTATTTTTGTGATTTTCCTTTTTATAATATAGCTTAATTTCTAATTAATTCTTAAAAATGCAAAGTTAAATTCTAAATGCAAAATGCAATATATTTTTGTATTTTTTCATAATTTAAATAAAGTAAACATGCACAGATAAATACAAACAATTATAGAAAATGCCACGAAAATCTTCAAAATTGCAAACAATGGAAAAAATTATTTTGTTTTGAATTTGTGGGAATAATTCATATAGATCAAAACTCACGTGCTCACAAGCATGTGACCTCCTATACGTGTGCCATCAAGGGGAACGAGTTGGAAGATGAAGAAATCGAGTTAGTTTTGTTAAAGAAGTTCGGGGAAACTTTGTCAAAGGGTGAGATGATATGGTATCACAATTTACCCCTCAAATCTATTGATTTTTCTTGCTAATGCTTGCATTTTGTGAGGAACATGCCGGGGCCATCAAGATCGAAACCAGAAAATTGAACCTTTTCAAAGTTAAACAAAGAGATAACGAGATGCTAAGGGAGTTTGTGTCAATGTTCTAGATGGAACAAATGTACCTGCCTCCGATTTCAGATGATCAGGCCATTTATTCATTCACTCAAAGACTTAACCCTCGAAGCTCCTTCACTCGCAGCAGCTGAAACAAAATTTGGTAGAGTATCCGACGGTAACTTGGGCTGACGTCCGCAACAGGTACCAGCCAAAAATCAAAGTCGAGGACGACCAACTTGAGGACCTTTCTAGGTCTGTTTATCCCATCACAGCCGATTGCATGTCTAAGATAGTCATCGATCATGAATCTAATTAGGTGTAGGATCGGTATCAACCATACATCACAAATCAAAGGGGAAATGGATTCGGGCGCAACTCTACAAGGAATAATAAGAGAAGCGATCGAGGGCTCAATCGCCGAGGATTGAGGAGGAAAAATGGTCTCGACGGGCTGCTCGGGGTCATGGATTAAACGTTTGTGAGCACGTGCGAGAACTACTCCCAAAAATTCAAAATAAAATAGTTTTATGTTGTTTGCGATTTTTGTGGATTTTGTGTTATTTTTTGTTAATTATTTGTATTTGTCTATGCATGTTTATTTTTACTTTAATTAATGAAAAATACAAAAATATGTGTTGCATGCGCATTTAGGATTTAATTTTACAATTAGGAAATGAATTGAACAATATTTGGTTTTGCGAGAATGAAAATCACAAAATATGTACTTTGCATTTTTAGCATTTAATCTCCAATTGTGTGATTTTATTTTAGTTGGTATTTAATTCTGTGTGATCATTGTTATTAGGAATTAATTATTATTTTTAATTTGGTTTATAATTTAGAATTTTAGTCTTATTAATTAGGAAATAAAAGAAAAAGAAGAAAAGAAACAAATAGAAGAAGAGTTGAAAAAATCGGAACTGAGCCAGTTTTAAAGTAAATTCCAAGCCCAAACTTCTGCCCACACCCGGTCCAGGCAGCTCCTCTCACAGGATGGTGAAATGACGTAGTATAGGAGCCAAACTACGTCATTTCAATGGCAAAAGATCCCAGACATTCACCCAAGCCATATCCAACGGTCAAATATATGTACCCGTATCCAAGAACCTTACCCGACCCGTTTGCCAAAGACCGGTCCGGTCTCTAATTCGATCGAATGACGTCGTTCCACTTAAGTGAGCGATCCAGGCCATTGATCTCGATTGATCCAACGGCCAGGATCAAATCCCCAACCCTGTATATAAGTAACCAAACACACCCCAGCCCCCCACCAAGCCGAACCCCACCCTCCCTCGTCTCTAACAGCTCAGAGACGAGCTCGTCTCTCACCGCCTAACTCTGCCGCCCACCGCCCACCGCCCGCCGGAAATCGCCAACGGCGGCGGCCGGCATCCAAACACCCCCATTTTTACACCATGGAACCCCCTTGACCTCCCCATCTCAAATCCCTAACCAGCTAACTTCAAATCCTTGTAGATTGTTTCGAATATTAGATCAGAAATCGACCCCAAAACCCCAGCATCACCAAACCTTCCCAAACTAATACCAAATGACCAATAGACCTCCCTCATCCTTAAACCACCACTGATTTCCCTTGAATCCCAACCCCCCTCCTCGAATATCAATTTTGAGCCAAGAACCCTAGCGCCGCCACAAGATCCCTAGATGGCGGCGCCAGACCTAAACCTTCTCAAAATCACACCCCACCAACACCTCGACTCCCTCTTCCATGGTCCGTGATTGTTTACCCTCGAATGCTTCGGGAGTGTCTCGAATCAAGCCTTTTAAGATGACGGTCTTAAGCTAGCTCAAGGAATGAGGTCACAATGGACCTTAGTTGAGTGTTCTCATTCAAGAACACTCGACTAGGGTCCATATTGGCCGCAAGTCCAAAAGGGTGGAGGTTCGAACCCAGTCCCCCTTTAAACGGGTAGGTTTTCGTTTTATTTTTCTATTAGTTTTTGTCCATTAATTCATCTTCTACTCACTTTCTTGTCCCGTGTAGAATTAAATGTTGGTTTTACTCTAGATTTGTCTTCTCCTGATTTATTGTTGTTTGAATGATTCGAATTAGTCAGTGTCAATAAGTCTTGTATAAAACTATGACTATTCCTATAAGTGTTTGCTGGTATTATTAGTTCAAATTATTTCATTTTGTGTGATGTTTGTTTCGCTTCTCTTTGTTGTTCATCATTTTGCATATGAATTTATTTTATTTTCGTTCAGTGTATTTACAGTGTTCATTTGCTCTTGTTTAGGTTTAATTTAGAATTGTGTTAGTTTATTCCCTGAGTCCGTGTCAATCATGGTTTAAAAAACTCGACCTTAATAGTCCAGTCTGATTCTGTCCTGAATCCCTGAATCATTCATCTGTGTTTGTAATACCGTGCTATCTAATTCGAGGTCAAAGCTATTGTTGAGTTTAATCTTAATGTTTCTATTGAGTCTAGGGCCTGATGTGAGTCTGAACCTGATTTTTAATTTTGTTTTGGGTGTGCTAGTGTCAACTAAGAGTTTGTTTAGTGATATTAATTAGTTAATTGATTAGGTGAATTGGTTATAACTGAGATTTTGTACAGGTTTGAAAGGGACTAGGGTAGGACAGTAAATCACATGGCATCAGGGGGTGATTTGGGATTCAAAAAGTTGAAAATGGTTTAACTAAGTGGTCTGTCCGGTAAGGTATTGATATACCATTAAACTAATACTTTTGTCTAATAATAGTGGGATGGGAAACATAATAGTATGGGTAGGTTTAAGGGAAGTAATTAAAAATAGGTTGCCCATAACCATGGAAATTTAATAAAGAAATGACAGGGTTAGTGGGGAACAAGTGAATTAAAAATAGAACAAGACATACTCTAGTGGGGAGTTTAGGGAATATGATGGGCAGAAATATTTTCCTAATAGTGGGAGTGCTTTGGAAAGTTGGGAGAGGATCTGTTTTTGTATATAAGTAGAGGGGGGATAGGACAGAGTTAGGGTTCGGAAAAAAAATCAGTTTGACAGGATTTTTGAGAGTTTAGAAAGTTTTTCTCTACTGTTCCATTGAAAGTTTGAAGTAAAATTTTTAATTTACAACTACTGAGTTAGTTTCTAGTTCCATTCTGTTTACTGGAGTATTTTTGAGGTTCACTGGTTGGTTTCCTGTTGAGTTTGGGGGGTTCAATTAGTTTTGGTGTTATTTGTTGTTGTTGTGTGCGTTTTAAAGCTGGCTCTGGGCTGTGGTCGAGTTTATTATGGTTTAAAACTGGTCTTTGAGCTGTTCTGAGTTCCAAGTTGTTGCTGTCTGTTACCTGCTATTGCTGATTACTCTTTCTTCTTCTTCTTCTTCTTCTATTTTCATTATCCAAGTACACAATTTTGAACCTGATTCAATGTAGCATCATCAGTTGATAATGAAATATGATAGAAGCATGAGTTTGATATAGTTTTCCAAATCCGTGTATAGTTCTGTATTGATGTAGCTCTTTACTGATTGGAATCTGAAGAGCTAATGTAGTTTGGACTTTAATTAGGAATAATAAAACACAAGGCTCGTATAATTAGGATTGTTTTCAAGTAGATTTGGACTGTTTCATTTTGTAGACTGTATCAAGACTGTTTGGATTTCTCTTGTGGACTATTAAACTAATTGGAGGTACCCTTTTAAGCATGTGAATCTTATTGTTCATAGCCGTTTTAACTTGACTTAATTCGTGTTATTGAAGTAGTTGATGTTTTAATTGAAATAGACTTTGAAATATGTAGGCCCTTGTCTATAAAATCAGTATTTACATGGTGTGAACTTGACAAACATTTTAGTGATTTAGTCTGAAGGTCCCAATCATGTGTACTTGATAATGACATCTTATTAGTTAATGAATTTTATACTGCTTTGTATAATTCAAAGACCAGGAATCAAAAATTAACTACACGTAGTTGTTTCAAAACACTTTGGTCCTTTCGATTTTGAATTTCTAAGTGATCAATAAGTATGGACTGATTGGTAAGTTGTAATCGTATTTCCCAATACCCGTTGCAGGGGTTCGATGGCGGATTATGGCCTCTTAGCCTGCCTGTGCCTGTTTTGCTGGGCCTGAATAAGCCTTTCTCTATGGGATGGCATCAAGGCTTATTTGTGGTGCTTGTTCCTCAACGGAGCCATTTCGCTCATTAGTTAGGGTTTAATTTAAAGGTTTCAATTCGTAATCCGGCTTAATATAAGTTTCGGCTCTGAGTTAGGTAGCGGGTTCAAATTAAGAGGTTCCCCCTTTTGTTTGAATCCGTACTTGAACTCGAGGCCCGAAATTTATAATATTAACCAATTAGGGTTTTTTCTTCATTACTAGGAACAAAAAATATAGAAAATCATAGTTGCTTTAGGTTTGCCCTTAATTAATAAAATGAGATGAGCCTCGCCAAATCAAATACATAAATTGTGGGGCCTTCGATAAATGGTTGTATTAAGTTACTTAGAATTTGGGATGGGCCGTTTAGCGAATTTTACGGCCTTCCCCAAAGATAATAACACATTAGTTGCTTTAGGTTCGTTTTTTTAATAATTTACCTTCCTAAACTCGGGTGCACATTTATGTGACCCAAATCCATATCTCAACGAAGTCGAAATGCATCGACAACCACGGGTGCATTTATGTAATGTGGTTCGAGATACGTTTTCACGACATTGCAATTCTCCTTAAAAATAATAATAAAAGCGGTTTAAAGTTTAAAAAGCACATAAGTTAAAGCATGTATTAAAATCAGATAAATAAGTCGAACACGACAGTTGAGCGACCGTGCTAGAACCACGGAACTCTGGAATGCCTAACACCTTCTCCCGGGTTAACAAAATTCCGTATTCGGATTTCTGGTTCGCGGACTGTTAAACAGAGTCAAACCTTTTCCTCGATTCGGGATTCAAACCGGTGACTTGGGAAACCGTAAATCTCCCAAGTTGCGACTCTGAACCTTTTAATAAAATGAATCCCGTTTTAATTGTCCTTTAATTGGAAAAACTCCCTTTATTATACCCTTTATGTAGTGTAGTAGGAAAAAAAGAGGTGTGACAGCTCTGGCGATTCTGCTGGGGATTTGAGACCCAGAACTCCGGTTCAGGGTTTAAGAATTCGAGCTTAGAATAATTGTTATGTTTGGCTTTACCTGATTTTCCCACATGTTTCCTGCTAAATGTGCTAAATGCTTTACCGCTTTGATATTATCTGAACTGTATATAAACTGTGCCGAAACCCTCTCTTCTCTCTCCTGAGGAGTGCACGCTGGTCGTGACTTCTTTCTGTTAGTGTCATATCCCAAAATAGAACGAGGATTCGGAGGAGTTGCAAAACCGGATGACCGTTTGGTTACCGGTACACAGCTCCTATCCTCGGCTCGAGTTGTCCGCTCGGGTAAGCCAGGTCTAGAGAAATACACCCAGGTTTTAAACCTAGTATAACAAAACCTCATGCCGGATCCCTAGTAGGAACGCTTATCTGCATCATGTGCATTTTGACTTAGGGGACTCAACACAAAGGTGGGGTCCGTCTAGGACAGGTAACCTGAAATGAAAAGACCACCGTAATGCATCTTACGAGTTGCATATGCATTTATTTGTCTCGAACTTGCTTGCTAACCGGCTTTGGAGTATTTGGGAAAAATTGAAAAAAAGAAAAGAAAAATAGAAGTGTAGAGAATTAAGAAATAACCAATGTCAAAATAGTGTTAAAACTCTGCCAAACTTTTGAGAAAAATGAAAAAGGAAGAGAAGGGAAATATTTTGTTTTCAAAAATGGTTTGTTGAAAAAGGAAAAACTTAAGAGTTTTGTTTTCAAATAGTGTGGTGAAACAGAAAATACAAAAAGAGTATTGTTTTCCGAAATAGTGTATTTAAAAAGGGTCTTATTTTCGAAAATAGTTGGTTTTACTTGCAAAACTACGTAAGTTTGATTCTCACCGGATGTGGGATACGTAGGCAACTCATATCGGGTTCAACTATTTGAAAAATTATTTAAATTTGCACCCGAAAAAAATAGGGTAGCCAACCCACAAGTTTTTTTAGGGTAAATAAATTTTTCCATAAGTGAAGGTGATGTCATTCTTGTCCAAAATAGCCGAATGTCCCCAAAAGGACCCCGGAAGGTCGTTTATGCAAGAACAACCCCCTTTGGTCATTTTTCAAAGTTTTGACCGGTTAGTAAACACAGCCTTTAAATCTTCTTCGAAGTGTTGAAAGCCCGTATTGACAAGACCGGAGTTTATTTAGGAGAAAATGTGTGTCAATTTTAATTTATTTATTTTTCTTTTCTTCTTTGACTCAAAATGAGTCTTAGTTCTACCTAATCACCCTAAACCAATATGCAGAATGAGCATGGGTCTAAGTTTGCCAGTAACGGTTAGGAGCAAGATCCCTTTGGAATTGCGTTTGTGGTGGGAGGATCTGGGAAAATCGGAGCAAGATAAGGTTCAACTGCATTTGGGAGGTCTCATCGATTTGCTAAACATCAGACCCATATGTGATATCATAAAGGCTTTGATTACGTTTTGGGACCCGGCCCATAATGTATTTCACTTCTCGGATTTTGAAATCACCCCAACCTTAGAAGAGGCAGCAGGTTATATGGACATTACTGAAGGGCTAAGTCACAAATATCTGATTGCTCCAAGGGCCGTTAATTCTCACAAGTTTATGGATCTACTGAAAATAAGCAAGGGAGTCCCATACTCTGAGTTAGATAGGGGTTTTCCACTCTACATTTCATATATCAAAGATATGGGCATATAGGAGGATTCGACGATCTAGAAAGCGGGGTTTGTAGTAAAGGGAATCGGACAAAATGGGATGAACATAGGCGTTTCGCCTTCATGGTGGCATTATTAGGCCTTGTGGTGTTTCCCCGGAAAGATAGAAATATCGATTTGAAGGTGGCTGGAGTCGTCAAGGTCCTAGTTACTAACAACAAGAGCACGCTTGCCCCTATGATAGTATCTGAGATATACCGAGCTCTCACAACTTGTAAAGTCGGGGCAGATTTCTTCGAAGGTTGCAATTTATTATTATAGATGAGGATGATTGAGAACTTGTGTCATCATCCTCAGTATATGAGCTATAGATCTACAGACAAAAGCTGCATTGAAGGATACAACATGAGGGTTTCAGGGCTTAGATTTCCAAAAGGGTTTGAAGACTGGGTATCCTACCTCCGTGCCATAATTGCGGTACAAATAGATTGGACATTGGGTTGGCTTCCTGTTGAAGAAATTGTGTATATGCCAGACATTGGTCCTTACTTCCTCTTAATGGGACTCCGAGGTATTCAGCCTTATGCTCCCTACCGGGTGATGAGACAATTAGGAAAGTGTCAGGTGATGCACCCAGATGAAAATCTCGGTGTTTACGCAGTCGAGGTTAGCACCGACAGCCAATTTCATGAAGAAACCATTCGTTATATATGGAACGAATGACAGTATTTGATAGCAAACACTCGAGTACGTGACCTATCTGGAGGCGAAGTCCGACCTACTTATCTCACCCGGTACAGAAAGAAGAGCATTTCAAGAGACGAACCAGAACTGCCGACCAAAAAAACTCACATTCAGGAATTCGTTGAGGCATCACAGGAACCATGGTGTTGGTTAGAAAAAGAAAGGGAATACATGGCCCACGTAGGAACGTTGGAAAAACAAGTCCAGGATCTCCGGTTTGAAAACAGTTTGCAAGCCGCAGCCGACAAAGGGGATAAAAAGAAGTTGGCCCAAGAAAATGAGGCCCTGAAGACCCAAATCCGACAGATGAGAATGGATGCTGTCAGACAATCGAGAAGTCGGGCTGACGAAGGGTTGATAAATGAGTTGAAAAGGCAAATCATTGAATGTCAAGAGGGTTGGGAAAGATCTGAAGCTATACTGGCAAGGATCCAAGCCAGATGGGCAAGAGGTACAGAAGAGCGGGCACTTCGTATGCGGCAGATGAAGAGGGACTACGAGGGGAACATTACTATGTTGAGAGAAACAATATCTAACCTCAAAGAACGGGTGTTCAGACAAGCCAGAGACTCCAGAGCTGATAGGAAACACTGTTATGACTTGATGGCATGGATGGAGAAATAGATGCATGAGTTTCAAGATCAACTCTTTTACAACGCTCAAGTGCTGGGAACGCGGAACCAACAGACAGAGCGGTTGCTTCGGGAAAAAGACAGAATCAGGGAAAGAATAGAAGATATCGGGCACTACATCACCAGGAAGTGCCTAGCATGTGAGGGTATGACCAGTACCACCTTCTTTGCTGTGATAATGATTTATGTCTGCCAGATCATGGAAGAGTTGAAAGGGTTGCAAAGGGATCATGCACAAAGGTCCGCAGCAAGGCCGAACGATGCCTCGCGGACCCCCGGAAATTTTAGAGCATTGGGATGATGTTTTGAGTCTGTACTTTTGGGTTCTTGAGAGTCAAGTTGTTCAAGTTTTGAGTGTGTTTTGAGTCAAGTATATTCTTATTTAGAGTTTGTTGTTGGAATTTTGAATGTTTTGAATCATGATTGTAATCAAAGAAGTTTGTTATAAAAATCTCAAATTTTTGTCACATCTTTATCAGGTCAGAACTACGCACGGTCTGATTCATGCGGGGACATGATATGTAGGCAATCCACATAAGATTCGACCACCATTAAAAAAGGGGGGGGGGGAATAATAGAAAAACAAAAAGAAAGAAGCAAAGAAAATAAAGGAAAGTTTGGGAAACATTTAAAAAGAGGCAAAGATATAAGAAGCTGGAATGACGCATGCAATATAAGCAAAGACATGATAGAAATGGTTAAACTGCCTAGGTACATTGCATCCTAACGTGCAAATTGCAATATTTGTCAAAACTCTAAAACTAACAAGTTTGTTGTTTCAGAGATTTCAAACAGTTAGCTTGTTAGAACGTACTGGCAAATTACCATTACCAAACAAGATCTAAAGGACCTATACTGAAAAGCATGTCTAGTTCGGACAAAAGTGTTGAAGAGGAAAAAACAAAAATACAAACAATGAAGGGGGAAGTAGACAGGTTGAGACAAGAGATAGCAAAAATGCACCTAGTCTGGGCTAGGGGCAACCGATACCAGTCCCTCCTGCTACCCCTACTCTCTCACCGGCACAAACTCTAGAGTACCCTCCCACTAGTCCATCAACGAGTTTCCCATTTCACCAATACTATTAGGGGAAAACTCCTTACAATCCCCAAGCTCCACCATCCAAGCGCGACCCTCCTCCACCAATTGTTCCTGTTTTTGTGGTACCTCCACCCGCCGCATTGCAAAGATCATCCAGTGAGCCGGTGTTTCAGGTTCACGACAACCAATACTATCCTCCTGAACCCACCTTCAGAGCTCCCGAGCCATATACCTATATCCCTCACTTTGAGCTCCCAGCGAAAACTGAGAAGCCATCCAAGAGTTCGGAGCAGGAAGAGGTGCTTCGCAAAGTAAAAAGCCTGGAGCAGTCCTTCAAGAATATGCAAGGGTTAGGCAGCCAAGTCAGTGTGGCCTATAAAGATCTGTGTCCTTACCCCGATGTTCAACTGCCAGCGGGGTTCAAAATGCCAAAGTTTGATCTGTATGAGGGGCATCGTGACCCAGTGGCACACCTGCGTGGTTTCTGCAGTAAGATGAGAGGGGACATTGGGAAAGATGAGCTGTTGATAGCATACTTTGGCCAAAGCTTGGGCGGGTCTGCACTAGAATGGTACACAAGCCTAGCAGGTGGTATACCTGGGACAACCTAGCGCAAGCATTTGCTGGTCACTTCCAATATAATCTTGAGATCGTTCCTGACCGTCTCACATTGCTAAAAATCGAGAAGAAGCCCAGAGAGAGCTTTAGGGAATTTGGGTTCCGTTGGAGGGAGCAGGCTGCAAGAGTCGATCCTCCGATGAGGGAAGGTAAAATGGTGGATTACTTTTATTAGACTTTGGAGCCAACTTACTTTGGCCACCTGGTGACATCAGTTGGTAAATCCTTCAATGAGGTCGTAAAGATAGGCGGCATGATTGAAGAAGGACTCAGGTCCAACAAGATAATGAGTTATTCGGCGATCAAGGCCACCACTTAGGCTATCCAGAGTGGCACGGGAGGTGTGCTCGGGAAAAAGAAGAGGGAAAAAGTCGCAACAGTCGAAGCAGGTACTCGGTTCAGATCTAGAGGTCCTTCACCGTACTACCAGCCCAGACCCCACCACCCAAATTACCCATACACCCCATATGACCCTCCACAACCCTACTACCCTCCACCAGAGCCACATTTTGCCATTCATCACACCCAAACATATACCCAGCTGCCAGCTCATCCGCAATGGTGTGCACCGGCTCCCCAAAAGACATACCCACCCCCACAAAACACATATCCACCCCCAAAGGCCTATAGAAATCCTCCAGGGTCAGGTTTCCGTGGGAATCAAGCTTTCAAGAATGAGAGGATGCAGAAGCAGAAAACATTTACTCCGCTGGGAGAATCCTATTCTACTCTTTTTCACAAATTAAGGCAGTTAGGCCTGTTGAATCCTATTGAGCCCAAAATGCCAAATCCTCTTCCTAGAAATCTAGACCATTCAGTGAGCTGTGAATATTGTTCGGGGGCTCCCGGGCATGATACTGAGAAATGTTGGAAATTGAAGACTGCCGTGCAAGGGCTTATTGACACAAATATGATCGAGGTTCAAGCTCTAGAGACACTAAACATTAATCACAATTTGTTGCCAGCGCACCATGAGGCCCACATGATCGAACTAGTGCATAGGGGAAAGGAGCTTAAGAAGCCCTCACAAACAGTAATGATTATCCATGCTAGTGAAGCCAGTCCCAAGGAGAAACCGACTGTGAAAACAGTGGCACAGGTGAAAAGTGTAGACAACAAGCCAGTTTTGGTGATGGGGAAAGGGTTATCCATTGTGGCGAAGAAACCAGAGCCGGTCAAGGTGGTGATGCAGGGGGTGTCAAGCAAACCTGTGGTGGTGAAGGGGGCTCACATAGAACCAGTTGTCATCAAGCTGGTAATGCAGTTGCCAATAATCAGTGAAAAGGTCGTGCCATGGAGTTACAATCAAGTCACAGTGATGTATAAGGGGAAGGAAGTTATGGAAGAAGTGTGTGAAACCCAAGGTCTAACTCGTTCGGGAAGGTGTTTTGCTCCTACAGAGTTAAGACGGACCAATCCAGTAGCAACAAAGAAGGCAGTTACCGAGGAAGAGGCGGAAGAGTTCTTAAAGAAGATGAAGGCGCAGGATTACTCCATTGTGGAGCAGCTAAGGAAGACCCCGGCATAGATCTCGTTGCTATCATTATTGATCCATTTAGACGAGCATCGTTGGGCGTTGATGAAAATTCTAAACGAAGGCCATGCGCCGGATAAGATCTCTGTGAACCACCTAGAGAAAATAGCGAACAAGATTTTTGAGGTGAACCGGGTGACATTTTCCGACGATGAGTTGCCCGTGGAGGGTACAGAACATAATAGAGCTCTCTATTTGACCGTGAAGTGTGAAGACTCAGTAGTCACTTGAGTACTGATTGATAATGAGTCTAGTGCCAATATTTGTCCATTGTCTACCTTGAACAAACTGAAGGTTGATAATGACAGAGTTCACAAGAATAGAATCTGCGTCCGAGGGTTTGATGGTGGTGGTACAGACATAGTAGGTGACATCATACTTGAATTGACAATTGGTCCGGTCGAGTTCACCATGGAGTTTCAAGTGTTAGATGTCGCAGTGTCGTATAATCTTCTATTGGGGCGACCATAGATTCACGCTGCCAAAGTAGTGCCTTCTACACTATAGTAGATGGTCAAATTCGAGTGGGATAGACAAGAGATCGTAGTACATGGGGAAGACAATACATGCGCCATAAATGATGCCATCGTGCCCTTCATAGAGACTGATGACAACAAGGAGCCGTGGGTTTACCAGGTTTTCAATACGGTTTCGGTGGATAAAGTTCCTGAGGGTGAAAATATCCCACTTCCCAGAATAGCAGCTGCAACTGTCATGGTAGCCTCGGAGATGCTGAAAAACGGGTTTGTGCCAGGCAAAGGTTTGGGCGCTGATCTTCAGGGTATTTTTCAACTGGTTTCTTTGCCCAAAAATCTAGATACCTTTGGGCTGGGGTTCAAGCCTACAACGGCTGATATGCGACGGGCCCGCAATATGAAGAAGAGGGCATGGGTCCTTCCCAAGCCAATCCCACGCCTGTCCCGATCTTTTGTCAGGCCGAGCATCAAAAAGCAATTGCTGTCCAAGGTTACAGGGTCACTGATTGGTGTAAATGGAGATTTGGATAAAGGTTTTAAAACATTATTTGCCTAAGTCAACATGGTAGAAGCTGGGGAAGGATCCAGCAAGGCGGATGTGCATTTTGTGGGGCCCAAGGCCAAGATCAATAATTGGATGGCTACTCCTCTTCCCATGCGGAGGGAGTCTTGGTAGTAGGCTCTGATTTTCCTTCATGTTTAGTTGAATTATTCCAGGCTTGTAATCCAGTTTTCTTTTATTTTGTACTTGTCAAAGTGGGAAACCTTTTTATCTTGTACTTCTATAAAATAAAAGTTTCTTCTGTGTTCCTTAGTTTATTTTAATTTTGTTTTCTTCTTTTCTTTTTCTGAATAGTTCTCTTTATACTGGTCTTAATGACATGGCATGCACGACGGATCTTCAACATAATCTAAAAAATCAATCTGATTCCGAACTAATAGTGCAAGACGTAGATGAGGATGAAGCCTTCGAAGAAATTAACAGAGAATTAAGCCAATTTGAAGAGAAACCCAAGCCCAACTTAAATAACACGGAAGCCATCAATCTGAGGGATGCGGATGACATTCGGGAAACTAAAATAAGCGTCCACATTGAACCAAACATCAGGGCAGAATTAATCAAAGCACTTATTGAGTTCAAAGACGTTTTTGCATGGTCATATGACGACATGCCGGGTTCGAGCACCAATTTAGTGGTTCACAAATTGCCCACTGACCCGACATGCCCTCCCGTCAAATAGAAATTGAGGAAGTTCAAAATCGATATGAGTGTGAAGATTAAGGAAGAAGTAACCAAATAGCTGAATGCAAAGGTTATTTGGGTTACTCGATATCCTAGTTGGTTGGCTAATGTGGTGCCAGTGCCGAAGAAAGATGAAAAAATCAAGGTATGTGTTGATTATCGCAATCTGAACAGAGCAAGCCCAAAAGATAACTTCCCGTTACCCAACATCCATATCTTGATCGATAATTGTGCCAAACGTGAGATCGGGTCTTTTGTGGATTGCTATGGTGGGTATCATCAGATTCTGATGGATGAAGAAGATGCAGAGAAGACGACTTTCATCATGCCGTGGGGAACTTATTGCTATCGGGTAATGCCATTTGGTTTGAAGAACGCTGGGGCAACATACATGAGAGCAATGACTACTGTGTTTCATGATATGATACACAAAGAGATTGAGGTATACGTGGATGATGTGATTATAAAATCCAAGCGTCAGGCAGACCACGTAGGAGACCTAAGGAAGTTTTTCCAAAGACTTTGAAAGTACGATATTAAGCTCAACCCTGCCAAATGTGGTTTTATCCAGAAAGCTGTTGGAATTCATAGTCAATAGGCGAGGCATTGAGTTAGACCCGTCAAAGATCAAATCCATTCAGGAGTTGCCACCTCCGAAGAACAAAACCGAAGTGATGAGTTTGTTGGGAAGGTTGAATTATATCAGCAGGTTTATCGCTCAACTCACCACGACTTGTGAACCCATTTTTCGATTATTGAACAAAGATGCTGCAATAGAATGGACGGAGGAATTTCAGGAGGCATTTGACCAGATAAAAGGGTATTTATCAAATCCACCTATGTTGGTTCCACCCGAGCCAGGAAGACCGTTGATTCTCTATCTCACGGTCCTGGATAATTCATTCGGTTGTGTACTGGGGCAACACGACATCACAGGTAGGAAGGGGCAGGCCATTTATTATCTCAGCAAGAAGTTTACAGTCTATGAGGCCAAGTACAGTCAACTTGAGAAGACATGTTGTGCCCTAACTTGGGTAGCACAAAAGTTGAAGCATTATTTGTCATCTAATACTACTTACCCCATATCTCATCTGGACCCACTGAAGTATATTTTTCAGAAGCCTATGCCTAAAGGGAGGCTTGCCAAGTGGCAAATATTGCTTACAGAGTTCGACATTGTTTACGTGACTCGGATTGTGATGAAAGCACAGGCGTTGGTAGATCACTTGGCCGAGAATCCGATCGATGAAGAATATGAGCCATTGAGGACGTATTTTCCTGATGAAGAAGTGATGCATGTCGATGAGCTGGATTTGACTGAAGAACTAGGATTGAAACTTTTCTTTGATGGAGCTGCAAATGCGAAGGGAGTTGGAATAGGAGCGGTACTTATTTCCGAAACAGGGCATCATTATCCTGTTACGGCTCAGCTATGGTTCTATTGTACCAACAACATGGCTGAGTATGAGGCATGCATTTTGGGCTTATGGTTAGCTGCGGACATGGATGTCCAGGATGTTTTGGTCTTGGGAGACTCGGGCCTCCTGGTATATTAGATTCAAGGTGAATGGGAAACGCGGGATTTGAAGCTCATACCATATCGACAATGTTTGCATGATCTATGTCAACAATTTCGATTAGTGGAGTTTTGGCACATCCCAAGAGTTCATAATGAGTTTGCCGATGCTTTAGCCACCTTAGCATCAATGTTGCATCATCCATATAAAGTTCATGTTGATCCATTGCATATTCAGGTTCGTGACCAACATGCTTATTGTAACATGATAGAGGAAGAACTGGATGGCGAACCATAGTTCTACGACGTCAAGGAGTACCTCAGGATGGGGATATACCCGGCGCAGGCCACAGGAGATCAAAAGAGAGCCCTTCGACGGTTAGCAAGTGGATTTTTCCTCAATGGAGGAGTGTTGTACAAAAGACCATCGGATTTGGGATTGCTAAGCTGCATAGATGCTAGCCAAGCCACGACAGTTATGACAGAGGTGCATTCTGGAGTTTGTGGACCACATATGAGCGGATATGTGTTGGCAAAGAAGATTCTTCGAGCAGGGTATTATTGGCTCACCATGGAGCGAGATTGTATTAGTTTCGTGCATAAATGTCATCAGTGTCAGATACACGGAGATTTGATTCATTCTCCGCCGACAGAATTACACACAATGTCAGCACCATGGCCCTTTGTGCATGGGGCATGGATGTCATTGGACCTATCAAGCCGGTAGATTCCAACGGTCATAGGTTCATTCTGGTGGCCATCTACTATTTCACCAAGTAGGTTGAAGCTAAAACTTTCAATTCGGTAACCAAGAAAGCAGTGGTGGATTTCATTCATTCCCATATCATCTATAGATTTGGGATCCTGAAGGTAATCATCACGGACAATGGTGCTAATCCTAACAACAGTTTGATGAAAGAAGTATGTCAACATTTTAATATTACACACCGTAGTACCACCCCATATCGTCCCAAAGCGAATGGAGCGGTTGAGGCAGCCAACAAGAATATAAAGAAGATATTGAGGAAAATGATAGAAGGGTCCAGACAATGGCATGAAAAGTTACCGTTTGCATTGTTGGGTTATCGCACTACTGTTCATACTTCAGTAGGTGCAACTCCTTATTTGTTGGTATATGGAACAGAAGTGGTGATACCGGCAGAAGTTGAAATTTCGTCTCTTCGAATTGTTGCTGGGGCTGAGATTGATGACGACGAGTGGGTCAAAACCCATTTGGAGCAGTTGAGCTTGATTGATGAAAAAGGATTGGCAGCAGTATGTCATGGCCAATTGTATCAAAAGAGGATGACAAGAGCATACAATAAGAAGGTGCGTCCCAGGAAGTTTGAAGTAGGGCAACAAGTGTTGAAACGAATCCTTCCACATCAGGCCGAAGCAAAGGGCAAGTTCGCCCCAAATTGGCAAGGGCTGTTTATTGTGACCAGAGTGTTGTCCAATGTGCTTTATGTTTGACAGATATTTAAGGAAGGTGTATAGATATGGCTATCAATTCTAACGCCGTCAAGAGATATTATGCATGATTTCTTTGATTGTAATTGTTGTTTGTTTGTGTTTGGCATTGTATCGGAGAATGAAATGACGGAGGCAATTTGTTCTTCTATCCAAACACTTTAACCTTTGCTTAACCTTTTGAGCCTTATTTATTCTTTCATACCCCTCTTTTGGAATCAGTAAGGAAAATGAAAAAAAAGAAGAGAGAAAAGAAAATAATAATAACAAAACAAAAGAAAAATCACAAGAAAACAAAGGAATTGGGAACTACGTTTGACCTGATTCCTCGAAGAGGATACGTAGGCGCCTTACGGCTCGGTCATAGTATAACAAAAATCAAAGGATCCCCAAGTGAGAAAACTGGGGCAGAAGTTGTGTTTGTAATTTTGGGAAAGAAAATTTGATTCCACGAGTTGTAATGTTTTACCCATCAAAATTATTTTTAAGCTTTTTGATACCCTTTGCTTTTATCCATACACCAAAAAACCCATATTGATGTCCAAAAAGACCTCCCGACCAGTATCCAAGAAGTGCCAAGTCAGGCAAATGGAAGGTTGGAGTAACACTCTGGTCCCCAGCAGAAAAGAAATAAAATAAGAGAGTCTTATCGGTAACAGCCCAATCCCCAGCTGAAAAGAAATAAAATGAGAGAGTCTTATCGGTGAAAACCTTCACAGGCACCATAAGGCGGCGGAAGTTGAGAGAAATAAAATGAGAGAGTCTTATTGGTGAAAACCTTCACAGGCACCATAAGACGATAGGAGTTGAGAGAAATGAGAGAGTCTTATTAGTGAAAACCCCTCGAAGTGAACTACAAGGCGACAAGGAATTAAAAGGGGGCAAACGAGATAAGTTTGATGGAAAGGATCCGTCGAGACATCAAGCAGAATAAAGAGGTTGTTTCGGCAAAAAGAGTTGGGTTGCAGGACCTTTGAAATGCAAAGTAGGGACATCAGAAAGATTTATTGATGTAAATAGACTGGGTTGATTAGTCCAAAATGCACGACATGACCATTGGGATCGGTTATACCATTCAGGTAAGTTCTTTTCCCTTCAAACAATTGTTCAGAAAGATTTTTTTCCTGTTCTATCTTTTGAAGTCATCATTTTTCATTTCTTTTGGTTAATAGTAGTTTGTTTTTAAGAAGGATTTTCAGATCTTACTACCAGTTGCCAATATGGTGCAAAGTAAATGTGGATAGGACATGCCAAGGATAATGTGATGGGACGAGAAAGACGTCGTTATAAGACCAAATGATAGATTGGTCTAAGATTTCGGGGAAAGTATAGAGTAAGGGTGGAAAACAACAGTTGAGAAGTTGGTGAATAAGGAATCATCAAAAAGGCTGGAAGTTATCGGCCAAGTTTCAAGATGATCGGACAACGCAGAGCATGGAAAGGAGAAAGGGAAAACCATCCCCAGTAGGAGCACCACAACCACTCCCCCACACTTTAATCTAACAAAGTTTTCTTTGATTTGAAAAAGGGATAAGAAATGTTATTGATGGCGGAAAGACAGGCCACAAGGAAGATTATCAAACTGAGGTAGAAGATTTTCTTCCACTTTGAAAATTTTCTTGAAGACGGGTACCCATCTGAAGAGAAGTGGAGTCAATTCGAGTTTGAAAGAAAGCAAGAAAACATAAGTTTTAAGGAGCAAGTTTTGGAAGAAGGCAATACAAGTTTTAAAGAAAACAAGTGTCGAAGGAAGACAGTGCAAGTTTTAAGGGAAGTAGTTTTGGAGGAGGATAACACAAGTTCCAATGAAAGCAGTTTTGAAGGAAGTTTTGAAGGAAGTTTAAAAAGGGGAATAGTTAAGGAGGCAACGGAGGACAATATCGATAGAATACAGTTTGAGTTGTTGGATTCAGGAGCCCGCTTGGAGAACGGAGGCGTTATTTTTCCTAAGTTATTGAAGTCAGGAGCCCGCCTGGAGAATGGAGGTGTTATTTTTAAATTGTAATTGAAGCCAGGAGCCCGCCTGGAGAATGGAGGTGTTATTTTTAAGTTGTAATTAAAGTCAGGAGCCCGCCTGGAGAATGGAGGTGTTATTTTTAAGTTGTAATTGAAGGCAGGAGCCCGCCTGGAGAATGGAGGTGTTATTTTTAAGTTGTAATTAAAGCTAGGAGCCTGCATGGAGAATGGAGGTATTATTTTTTAAGTTGTAATTAAAGTCAGGAGCCCGCCTGGAGAATGGAGGTGTTATTTTTTAAGTTGTAATTGAAGTCAGGAGCCCGCCTGCATAATGGAGGTGTTATTTTTAAGTTGTAATTGAAGTCAGGAGCCCGCCTGGAGAATGGAGGTGTTATTTTTAAGTAGTAGTTGAAGTGAGGAGCCCGCCTGGAGAATGGAGGTGTTATTTTTAAGTTGTAATTGAAGTCAGGAGCGTGCCTGGAGAATGGAGGTGTTATTTTTAAGTTGTAATTGAAGTCAGGAGCCCGCCTAAAGAATGGAGGTGTTATTTTTTAAGTTGTAATTGAAGTCAGGAGCCTGCCTGGAGAATGGAGGTGTTATTTTTAAGTTGTAGTTGAAGTTAGGAGCCCGCCTGGAGAATGGAGGTGTTATTTTTAAGTAATAGTTGAAGTAAGGAGCCTGCTTGGAGAATGTAGGTGTTATTTTTAAGTTGTAATTGAAGTCAGGAGCCCGCATGGAGAATGGAGGTGTTATTTTTAAGTTGTAGTTGAAGTCAGGATCCCGCCTGGAGAACGGAGGCGTTATTTTTCCTAAGTTGTTAAAGTCAGGAGCCCGCCTAGAGAACATAGGCATTATCTTTTTAAGTAGTTGGTGAGGTCAAGAGCCCGCCTGGAGAATGGAGGCGTACCTTTTTAAGTTCAAAAGTCAGTAACCCGTCTGGAGAGTAGAGGAATACAACAAAAATCAGAGGAATAAATTCAAGTTCGGAAGTCAGATGGAAGGCAACAATGGTCAAAAGAAGGCAGTTCAATCTTCAAATGAAATACACAATTCGAATGTCACAAGAAGGAAAGATGCAGTTCGAGTTTGGCAATCAGACATCCATTTGAGGAAGAGAAGACTACAAGTCAAGTCATAAACAAAGAAACATCAGAGGAAACACAAGTCAACAAGACAGCAAGGCAATATGAGACACAAGAGCAAGTTGGAAGATTCTAGATAAGATTTTGTAATTCATAGTTTTTAGTCTAGCTTCTTATTTTCTTTTAGCACGGTGTAGTAAGGAGGTTAGTAAGCAGTAGTAGCAGCAGCAACAACAGCAGTAACAATGAAACAACAACTTCATGGTAGTCCCAGCTACCAAATCTTCCCGAACTACATTGACCTGATTACTTTTTAGCCAAGGATATGTAGGAAACATCTGAAGCAAAGGTTCGGTCAAAATCTTTCAAAAATGCTTCACACGGAGTGTTCAAACGGGAAAAAATTGCTCGTATTCGCTCGTGAGCACGTGATTTTTGCCCTACGAGAACTACTCCAAAAAATTCAAAATAAAATAGTTTTGTGTTGTTTGCGATTTTTGTGGATTTTGTGTTATTTTTTGTTAATTATTTGTATTTGTCTATGGATGTTTATTTTTACTTTAATTAAGGAAAAATACAAAAATATGTGTTGCATGCGCATTTAGGATTTAATTTTACAATTAGGAAATTAATTAAACAATATTTGGTTTTGCAAGAATGAAAATCACAAAAATATGTACTTTGCATTTTTAGTATTTAATCTCCAATTGTGTGATTTTATTTTAGTAGGTATTTAATTGTGTGTGATAATTGTTATTAGGAATTAATTAGTATTTTTAATTTGGTTTATAATTTAGAATTTTAGTCTTATTAATTAGGAAATAAAAGAAAAAGAAGAAAAGAAACAAATAGAAGAAGAGTTGGAAAAATCGGAACCGGGCCAGTTTTAAAGAAAATTCCAAGCCCAAACTTCTGCCCATACTCGGTCCAGGCAGCTCCTATCACAGGATGGTAAAACGACGTAGTATAGGAGCCAAACTACGTCGTTTCAATGGCAAAAGATCCCAGCCATTCACCCAAGCCATATCCAACGGTCACAGATATGTACCCATATCCAAGAACCGAACCCGACCCGTTTGCCAAAGACCGGTCCGTCTCTACTTTGATGGAACGACGTCGTTCTACTTAAGTGAGCGATCTAGGCCGTTGATCTCGGTTGATCCAACGGTCAGGATCCAATCCCTAACCCCGTATATAAGTAACCAAACACACCCCAACCCCTCCCCAAGCCGAACCCCACCCTCCCTCGTCTCTAACAGCTCAGAGACGAGCTCGTCTCTCACCGCCTAACTCTGCCTCCCTCCGCCCGCCGAAAATCGCCTATGGCAGCTACCGGCATCCAAACACCCCCATTTTTACACCATGGAACCCCCTGGACCTCCCCATCCCAAATCCCTAACCAGCTAACCTCGAATCCTTGTAGATCGTTTCGAATATTAGATCAGAAATCGACCCCAAAACCCCAACATTACCAAACCTTCCCAAACTAACACCAAATGACCACTAGACCTCCCTCATCCTTAAACCACCACTGATTTCCCTCGAATCCCAACCCCCCTCCTCGAATATCAATTTTGATCCAAGAACCCTAGCGCCGCCACAAGATCCCTTGATGGTGGAGCTAGACCTAAACCTTCCCAAAATCACACCCCACCAACACCTCGACTCCCTCTTCCATGGTCGGTGATTGTTTATGTCACGCCCCAAAATCCGAGGAGCGCGACCGGCGCTCAATCGAGTAAACTCGACTGAGCAAGCCTGCTATGTTTCATTCTACCCAAACTAGTTCATAAATAAAGAGGGGATATTATCCCATTTAGTAAAATGCAAGGAAATCTGTTGATAGCAACCCTCATTTCATTCTTTGTAATTGCTTCATTTAGTTTTCAAAATATTACAAGTTTACAAATTTAATGAAAAACATGCTTGTCAAGTACCAACATTTCTAGCCCGGACTCCCAACATCAACCTCCACCCACAATAGTCTACGGAGCCTCTAAATACAACATAAGAGCAATAGAGAAATGTCGGTAACAAGGTTTCGGCTATACCTCAAAATGCATTTAAAAAAAGAAGAACAAAAGATACATAACATGACCGCGGGATGGAGTGGGGCTCACCAACGCAGCTGAATAAAAGTAGAGGAGGTGCTACCGCCGGTGGACTGGAGTACCTGCTGTATGGACTGGAGTACCTGCTGTAGAACCACCTACAATCATAACACGATTGTAGCTCCCCCGGCAAAAGGGACGTTAGTGCCGTCGAATAGCAATAGTATGTAAGGCTAAAATTACTATTTCAGAGTAGAATATCCATACAAGCAAAGAATTCACAAACAATAAGTCAAGATCAACAATATCCTAACACCCAATTATGAAACATGTTGGTCCTCTACTTTATAAAAATAATATATATACTTTTTGTTTGGTTGGGAGATCTCTAGCACCGATATAAGTTTTACCACCGTCTTTGATAGCACGGAGTCCGATCACGACCCGATCGGCTAAGTCATCCCTTTTTAGAGACATATACCAAATCACAAATTTCCAGTTTTTAATTTCCCAGGTATCAAATTTCCAGATTTATTGATTTCCAGCACTATACCACCATGTGTGCGGCATGGCGTCCGATCACGGCCCGATCGGCTAAGCTGCCTTCCCACATATGCCGTGTGGGTTGGCGTTACCAAATTTCAATGTTGCCAAGATCATCCCAGTTAAGGGGAATAAGCTCGATGCTCCCTTACACCGGCACGTGTAGTTTCAGGAATGAGTCTTATGACCCACCCTTCCTCGGTGTTGCTAAAGATACTCCCGAAAACATATTTGATTCAATTTAGTATTGCACACAATTGCAGTATAAATACAAGTATACAAATATGTCATAAACGCAACCATGCTTACCTCAATATCTTTCACAATTTATAGATTCCCATTAGTATTTCCAGTCACCAACAACAACAGTATTTCCTTGGCTCATTTGGCCATTCACAAGATTCTTTATTCCTGGCACGATGGCCGTATTAGGTTTTTCACATTTTCATCCCTTTATTTCCAAAGATCACCAACCAATATCAATATACCAAATATTCCGGAAATTTTGTATTTTCAAATCCAACAGAGATAGAATTATCAAGCATAAAGGACTATTTCCAAATAGGAATATACCAACCAACAATTATATCACACATTGAGCGGATCGTATCTGTAAGGAAAAGCATTATATAAAGCAGCCACGTATGGGCATAGTTCAGGTACAAGACCGTTAGGCCATTCTACTTTTGGAAGTTAGCTCATAAGATTTGAGACTATTTTATATTTATTTCACCCTTCCTTATTCGATTCATTTCCATGTGTCATTACATCTCATCAACAAGTAGACAAAATCAACCAAGTCATTTAATACACACAATAGCAACTCTAAGCAGTAAACAGAGCAATTCTTCTCACCCAATTAGCATGCTAACTTCTTTTGAGAGGCGACTCATGACTATACAATTTTTGGTAGGTAAACCACACTTAAACTTTCAAACAAATATCGAATTCACTTCCGAGAGAGAAAGTTTAGACTACATACCTCGATTGAACTTTCCTTAAGTCCTACTATACTCCGAGATTCTTAGCAAGGTCAATATCTTAGGAACATGACAAATCGAACTATAAATTAGAGAGGTGATCATATTTCTAGTTCATTTGAGCATATTTTCAAACACTAAGTGGGTATCATGCTTTTAAAACCATTTTGTGAAAGATCCTACCATCCCTCATCCCATCCTTAGCTCAAGACCTAACAAAATACTCTTAAGAACTCATGCATGAAAGATATCCACTTCTATCCTCATCAATTACCCTTCTAATGGTCTATCCTAGTTATATCTAGAAATTAAGAGCTTGG
>MU670512.1:36505-46799 GCA_026770625.1 Nicotiana glauca
AAAAATAAGTCTAAAATGAAGGGTAGGGTGTAATATATCGACATGGGGTCGGGTTATAAAATTAGAAAATTAGAGCCCCGAGTCAAGTATGCAGTCACATTTGCGATCACAGAGTAAACATGCGGTCCGCATAATGGACCGCAGAATGCTCCCCAAAAACTAAACATTCTGACTCGGTCTGCAGTAAGAATGCGGTCTGCATTCATGTTTTGCGGTTGCAAAGTGCACCGCAGAACTAATCCTCGCACAAGTCAAAGGAAAATATGCGACGACTATGCGGTCCGCATTTCGATTATGCGACCGCATTTCGATCGCATTACTGACTTCAATTTTAACCAACATTCTGCCTCACTCTGCGGCCGGTATGCAGTCCGCATTTCGATTATGCGATCGCATTATGGACCGCATTTCTTGCATTTTCTTGGAAACTTATTCTTGACTTTTTAATACATTATTTAATCCAAAAAGGTCTGCGCCGTTCACTAATTTCTAACACATGATCCTATCTTGGCACCACGAGATCCGGGTTCTCGAGTAGGAATTTCACGGGGCCTTACAGTTTACCCTCGAATGCTTTGGGAGTGTCTTGAATCAAGCCTTTTAAGATGACGGTCTGAAGCTAGATCAAGGACTGAGGTCAAAATGGACCTTAGTTGAGTGTTCTCATTCAAGAACACTCGACTAGGGTCCATATTGGCCGCAAGTCCAAAAGGGTGGAGGTTCGAACCCAGTCCCCGTTTAAACTGGTAGGTTTTCGTTTTATTTTCTGTTAGTTTTCGTCCATTAATTCATCTTCTACTCACTTTCTTGTCTCGTGTAGAATTAAAGGTTGGTTTTACTCTGGAATTGTCTTCTCCTGATTATTTTTTTTTGTTTGAATGATTCGAATTAGTCAGTGTCAATAAGTCTTGTATAAAACTGTGACTATTCCTATAAGTGTTTGCTGGTATTATTGGTTCAAATTGTTTCATTTTGTGTGATGTTTGTTTCCCTTCTCTTTGTTGTTCATCATTTTGCATATGAATTCAGTTTATTTTCGTTCAGTGTATTTACAATGTTCATTTGCTCTTGTTTAGGTTTAATTTAGAATTGTGTTAGTTTATTCCCTGAGTCGGTGTCAATCATGGTTTAAAAAACTAGACCTTAACAGTCCAGTCTGATTCTATCCTGAATCCCTAAATCCTTGATCTGTGTTTGTAATGCCGTGTGATCTAATTCGAGGTCAAAGTTGTTATTGAGTTTAATCATAATGTTTCTGATGAGTCTAGGGCCTGATGTAAGTTTGACCCTGATTTTTAATTTTGTTTTGGGTGTGCTAGTGTCAACTAAGAGTTTGTTTAATGAGATTAATTAGTTAATTTATTAGGTAAATTGGTTATTGCTGAGATTTTGTACAGGTTTGAAGGGGACTGGGGTAGGACAGTAAATCACAGGGCATCAGGGGGTGATTTGGGATTTAAAAATTTGAAAATGGTTTAACTAAGTGGTATGTCCGGTAAGGTCTTGATGTACCATTAAACTAATACTTTTGTCTAATAATAGTGGGATGGCAAACATAATAGTATAGGGAGGTTTAAGGGAAGTAATTAAAAATAGGTTGCCCATAACCATGGAAAATTAATAAAGAAAAGGCAAGGGTTGGTGGGGAACAAGTGAATTAAAAATAGAACAAGACATACTCTAGTGGGGAGTTTAGGGAATATGATGGGCGGAAATACTTTCCTAATAGTGGGAGTACTTTGGAGAGTTGGGAAAGGATATATTTTTGGGTATAAGTAGAGGGGGATAGAACAGAGTTAGGGGTCAAAAAAAAATTAGTTTGAGAGGATTTTTGAGAGTTTAGAAAGTTTTCCTCTACTGTTCCATTGAAGGTTTGAAGTAAAATTTCTGATTTCCTACTACTGAGTTAGTTTCCAGTTCCATTCTGTTTACTGAAGTGTTTTGAGGTTCACTGGTTGGTTACCTATTGATTTTGGGGGGTTCAATTAGTTTTGGTGTTATTTGTTGTTGCTGTGTGGGTTTTAAAGCTGGCTCTAGGCTCTGGTCGAGTTTATTCTAGTTTAAAACTGGTCTTTGAGCTGTTTTGAATTCCAAGTTGTTGCTGCCTGTTACCTGTTGTTGCTGATTACTCTTTCTTCTTCTTCTATTTCCATTATCCAGGTACACATTTTTGAACCTGATTCAATGTAGCATCATCAGTTGATAATGAAATATGATGGAAGCATGAGTTTGATATAGTTTTCCAAATCAGTGTATAGTTCTGTATTGATGTAGTTCTGTACTCATTGGAATCTTAAGAGCTAATATAGTTTGGACTTTAATTAGGAATAATAAAACACAAGGCTCGTATAATTAGGATTGTTTTCAAGTAGATTTGGACTGTTTCATTTTGTGGACTGTATCAAAACTGTTTGGATTTCTCTTGTGGACTATTAAACTAACTGGAGGTACCCTTATAAGCATGTGAATCCTATTGTTCATAGCCATTTTAACTTGACTTAATTTGTGTTATTTAAGTAGTTGAAGTTTTAATTGAAATAAACTTTGAAATATGTAGGCCCTTGTCTATGAAATCAGTATTTACATGTTGTGAACTAGAAAAAACATTTTAGTGATTTAGTATGAAGGTCCCAATCATGTGTACTTGATAATGACAGCTTATTAGTTAATGGATTTTATACTGCTTTGTATAATTCAAAGGCCAGGAATCAAAAATTAACTACACGTAGTTGTTTCAAAACATTTTAGTCCTTTCGATTTTGAATTTCTAAGTGATCAATAAGTATTGACTGATTGATAAGTTGTAATCGTATTTCCTAATACCCGTTGCAGGGGTTCAATGGCGGATTATGGCCTCTTAGCCTGCCTGGGCATGTTTTGCTGGGCCTGAATAAGCCTTTCTCCATGTGATGGAATCAAGGCTTATTTGTGGTGCTTGTTCCTGAACGGAGCCATTTCGCTCATTAGTTTGGGTTTAATTTAAAGGTTTCAATTTGTAATCTGACTTAGTATAAGTTTTGGCTCTGAGTTAGGTAGCGGGTTCAAATTAAGAGGTTCCCCCTTTCGTTTGAATATGGACTTGAACTCGAGGCCCGAAATTTATAATATTAACCAATTAGGGCTTTTTCTTCATTACTAGGAACAAAAAATATAGAAAATCATGATTGCTTTAGGTTTGCCCTTAATTAATAAAATGAAACGAGCCTCGCCAAATAAAACGCATAAATTGCGGGGCCTTCGATAAATGGTTTTATTAAGTTACTTAGAATTTGGGACGGGCCGTTTAGCGAATTTTACGGTCTTCCCCAAAGATAATAACACGTTAGTTGATTTAGGTTCGTTTTTTTTAATAATTTACCTTCCTAAACTCGGGTGCACATTTATGTTACCCAAATCCAAATCTCAACAAAGTCGAAATGCGTCAACAACCACGGGAGCATTTACGTGACGTGGTTTGAGACACATTTTTACAACATTGCAATTATCGTTAAAAATAATAATAAAAGTGGTTTAAAGTTAAAAAATCACATAAGTTAAAGCATGTATTAAAATTAGATAAATAAGCCGAACATGATAGTTGAGCGACCGTGCTAGAACCACGGAACTCGGGAATGCCTAACACCTTCTCCCGGGTTAACAAAATTCCTTATCCGGATTTCTGGTTCGCGGACTGTTAAACAGAGTCAAACCTTTTCCTCGATTCTGGATTCAAACCGGTGACTTGGGACACCATAAATCTCCCAAGTGGCGAATCTGAACCTTTTAATAAAATGAATCCCGTTTTGATCGTCCTTTAATTGGAAAAGCTCCCTTTATTATACCCTTTACGGTGTGTAGTAGGAAAAAGAAGGTGTGACAACGTTGATGCTACCAACATCGTGTGAGCTATCTGGCGCATCAAGGAAACTATGTGGCATCAACCATTGCAGTCTGATCCTACTAAGAGAGATCCTAACTTGATGTGTAAGTATCATGGCACTCATGGCCACATGACTGAAGATTTCCGACAATTGAGAGAAGAAGTTGCCTGGTTGTTTAATAACGGGCACCTATGATAATTTATAAGTGATGGAGCCAAAAATAAGTTCAGAAACAGAGATGCCAATAAACAAGCCGAACAAGAAGAACCTCATTACGTCATCAACATGATCATTGGAGGGGTCGACATCCCTCAAGGGCCAATGATAAAATGCACTAAAGTATCCATCACGAGGAAAAATGCACCCAAGATTATGTCCCGAAGGGGACCATTTAGTTCAGAGATGTTGAAGTCATTATACAACCTCATAATGATGCACTGGTGATATCCATGCTTATCAATAAATCTCTAGTTAAATGTGTGCAGATTGATCTAGGTAGCTCGTCCAACATCATTAAATCGAAGGTCATAGGGAAATTGGGATTGCAAGACTAAATAGTTCTAGTAATTCGGGTGTTGTACGAATTTAACATGGCATGCGAAACCACTAAATGGGAGATAATCTACTAGTGAGCACCTTTGGGACAATCTAGAAAACAAAGTTTTATGAAATCGAAAGGGATATGAGATATAACTCTCTATTTAAAAGACCATGGGTTCATAGTGTGAGGGCGGTACCTTCGACCTTGTACCAAGCGTTGAAGTTCCCTACACCAGGAGGAGCCAAAACGGTATACGAAAAACAACCGACTGCAAAATAAATGTTCGTAGTTGATGAAGTACTCCCAGTGCCCGCTGTCTCGACATTAAGGAGCACTGAGCCAACCAGAAAAGCCAGAGTTAAATAGCAACCACTAACATCGGTCCCAGTTGGACTGGAGGAACTAGGAGTCAATGAGAAGGACAAATACGGAGTTCTGAGATCATTAAAGTGCATTGGAAACCCTTCTGGGTTTGTCCCAATAGATGACGTTCATATTATAGAGGATCTACCCTACGAGGAAGTTCCAATAGCTATATCGATAGATCTTTAGGTTGACGACCAAAAGGGTAGCCTCCATAAAGGTATAATGGAAAAATAAGAGCATTGAAGAAATGACGTGGGAGGCCATAGAGGAGATGGAATCTAAATACCCCCACCTATTTCAAATGAAGATATGGCTTGAGATGGGATATCATAGCATAGACCGGTTTAAACTAGTATGCCGTGATGTGAGCTCTAATTTTTTACTTGTTGTACTTATGATTGCAACATTGAGAGGCCAAGTGTTGCTATTTATAGACATTGGCCACGTGGGGCATGTATAGTATGTTTTATGGCTGCGTGCAGGTTGGCTTTGATCCAGTGTACAGAGGAGACTCTAGCGGGATTTTCTGCTAGCATTTAAGAGTTAACATTCTAAGACGAATGTTCGCAAGGGGCCAAGGATGTTACACCTCATACTTTCATTGTTGGAATGTGTCTTAACTGAATAAATATAAGCTAGAGAGTTTAAGGACCTTTACAAAGACAATGATAAGTTAAAACATGTGTTATGCAAGAATCGTGAGGATTGGAGGCTAAACAAATCAAAGATATAACCCGTACTTTTAGGGTAAAACTAGGAGTGCGTAATATACTAAAGAGAATATGTTTTATGCTGCTTGAATCATATAATATTCGTACGCTGAGTTTTGAATTCAAACATGTTATAAAGCAAAAGTCGGCAAAAGTTGACGCAAGATACGTTCATAATCTTACTGCAATTTGGGTCTAATGTCACCGAGAGTTTCTATCAATATACTTATACTTATGGGATGATACACATACCAAATTGAATATCGATGCATTAAAAAGTTCATGAATATGATATTGGAGTATAGAGATATTCATATTTTTGTGAGACTGTGCAGGCAGCCCCTATGAGACCCACTTGGACGATGCCCGACCTTCACCTATTTCTATCTCGTCTTTTGGATGAGCTTTGCCAATTTTATACCTACTTCCATCCTTAAAGTCTCCAAATCCTCCCAACCAGTTCCCCCTTGGCTCCAAACAAATTCCAAGAAAATACACCATAACCCAACATCAAAGTTAGCCAAAGTGAAGAATAACCCTCTATGGTGTTGCAATATTAATAAGGATAATGGTAAGCTAAGTTAAGCTTAGGTTTAGAATTGTATCTACAATTTAAGGTTTGTTTAACATCCTTTTGGTTGTGTTTTGAAGGTTAATTACATGTTGGTCATGATGTTGGAGTGAAATATTACAAGATAGCACTTGAAAGGGGAGGAGATATTGTTATCTTTTGTTGGATTGTTTCAAGGGGCTCTCTCTCTCTCTCTCTCTCTCTCTCTCTCTCTCTCTCTCTCTCTCTCTATATATATATATATATATATATATATATATATATATATATATATATATATATATATATATATATTGTGGCTAGAAATTATGGAAAAAAACTTGAATATGATGTGGTATTTTTGGTTATGCATGTCTATATGTTTATCAAGTAAATTGATGAAAGAAACATATGAAACTTACAACAGGAAGTGAAGATTAAGGTGTTTGTGCATGGGTGTTGTATTGCTAGGCTTTGATCTGATTTTGTTGGAACATCTTGGATATGTTATTGTTGATATTGTTCCTATTATTTTGATGCTGGTTTGAGTTGGATGGAAGTAGAATTTTATAGGGAAAATATTGTCTAATTTTTACTAAGTGACCTACTAGGTCAGAAGCATGTTTGTAAGTCCTTCTATGGAATTAACTACAAGTCTTACTGTCTTAATGTAGATTGAAGTATTCGGGAAGGTATAAGTTGAGTCATTAAGTAAACGACAGAGGTATCTAAGGCTACTTTCTTTCTTGGCATGATTTGATGTAAGTATTCCCTTTGAAATAATGTCCATATCGCAGGATTGAATATTTCGAAGTCTTCCCTGACAAAGGATTGATCATGTTCTTGTGTATTTCCTTCTAATGCATCTTCTTGATTCATGATATTGCTTGTGGTCGGTCTTTCATTGCACTTATATATGTATCTATTTTACTCTATTAAGTTGCTCGTAGTCGGTCAGGTATGACACCAATTGTGCAACCACAAATCAGTTTCGTATTACTGAGCGCTTTGTTTCTAGGTATGACATAGTCTTCTTTGAGGCCGGGTAGGTTATTAGATATTACCGTGTCTTTTAAAGGCTAGATACGATCGAGTCCTCTTCGAGGATGGGTACATATTGATATGACATGATTTTCCCCATAGAATGGCTTGATACTATGTTATATGTCCCAATTGAGTGGCTTGATTATTACAGACATGCATATATATCCATGATTGTGATAGTGTATGCCCTGAGAGGCTTTTAATGAGTTTTAGGTTGACTTCTATACACTTCCTTCACATTCCATCTTTTATTCACATGAATACCAGCCTTACATATAAAATACATCTTTTGCACTGATGACCTATTGTTGGGGTACTACATTTCAGACAATACTTCACAATATTTGACTCAATTCAGCTAAAGGTTGTCACACTCCTTTCTTCTAAAACTGTCTAGTGAGCTGGTAGGAATGATGGTGTATGTATATGTATATATATATATATATATATATATATATATATATATATATATATATATATATATATATATGGCGGGGCCCTATCTCGACCTTATGATATTTATGTACTCCTTAAAGGCTTATAGACAGATGTTATATGTATTGATGATCATGGCGGCCTTGTAGACACGTATGTCTCATGTATATAAACTTTTATATTATTTTGGGCTATCCTTGGTCGAGTGTTTTTTCATGTTTTAATTAGATTATCTCATACCAGCCTTTTTGTCCCATTAACGCATGATAGCATGGTTATGGATATACGTTATTTTGGTGCTCCGTGAGGTATGCCTGAGTGCCTGTTTTGCGCCTTCGGTTTGCGTTGTGATAATTTGAGAGTCAATTTGGACTCGATTTGGGAATCTAATCATATATTTTGACTCGTGGAATTATGAATAGTAAGGATCTACCCCTTGATTTGGTCTTTGATCACGTGGACCTAGGGTTGACTTTTTGTGAATTGGGTAAAGATAGGGAATTTATTATTTGGAATTGATTCCTATAGTGTTGTTTAACATTATTGAGTTGTTTTGTCTAGATTTGAACGGGATGGAGGGGGTGATATTTTAGCGAAAAGATTATTTTAGAGGATTGACTTGGGCGTATTAAGGTAAGTATCTTGCCTAACCTTGTATGGGGCGAATGCCCTTTAGGATTTGGCCTTATTTGCCTAACTATATTATGTGAAAAGCAATGTGTACGCGAGTAAAGAGCATTTACATGGGTTTTATGTGTGGTTTATTATCGGATTAGACATTAGGCTGCTAATATGCCTTATTTTGATGACATGTTTTATATGAAATATGCTTAATCACTTTGTGACTGCATGAACTTGATTGCTGTCGACGCCCCCTTTTTCCCCTTCTAAAAGAAAGAAATCGGGTTTACGACATTATGGACAAAAAAACTCTTATTCCCTTTTGAGGAATCAGGTTATGGAATTTGAAGAGTCGTCACCTTATGATTATAGTGCATTAGGACACTTCAAAGAAAAGAAGAAGATTTGAAAGAAAACCAGAGTTTGGGTAAGGGCTTGAGATTATCTCGAGGGGAAGGTGTTAGGAATCCCTCAAGATCCACTAGTGTGGTTCCCGGCCATGCTTAATTGTGACTTTAAAGGAGTAGAAGAAAGCAAGTAAGGTTTACACATAATAGTTACAAATAAGTTTGAAACTTTGAAAAGAAAAGGAAAAATAGACAGTCTTTAGAAAAGGAGTTGATGCAAAGAAATGAAAGCACTTAGGGAAAAGAAAAGAAAGAAGGTCCTAGGTTTAAATACAATATGGATCAAATCAATGCAATACCCAACAATCACTCCTCAAAAGAGGGGTCGCACGAGATATTAGTGCACCGGTCATCATATCCATATTCTACCTTTCCCACCCCATTAAGGTATTTAAATGCGATTAGTCTCGTTACTTATTACATGCTATTACCCGTCCCAACCTATCGGTCCCGGGGTATTAGGACTTCTAATCCTAAAGGGGAGGAAAGGGGTAGTGGCATATATGGGGTTTAAAATGACAAAATACTAGTGGCGACAACCAAAACAAATAGCAAATAATAGGGAGTTGACAAACAAGCATACAAGGCTCACGTACGACCCCTTAAAATAGACAACACATGGTTTAGCATGCCTTGCACATACCAATTTGGTCTTTAAATTAAATTTAACGACGGACGGACTAGTTTAACAAATAGAGTTGGATAAAAAGTCTGCATTAGGAAACCCGGATCCAATTTTCAGAAATTGAGGTATTTTAAGAGAGTCATTTAGAAAAAGCACTGTTTTCAGAAATGGACCTAATGCAAAAGAGTTTAAAACAGAAGATTGAAAATTGCAGAAGTTCAGAGATGAATTCGAGAATTAACAGACCGTTTTTTTTAAGACACAGGAGAACTGTAAAAAGAGTTTTAAGAAAAGGTGCAAATATTTAAAAAGAAAGAGTTGAAAATTTGTTTTGAAAGATAGCTTCAAGAGATGGATAGAAATTCAGGCAGAAGGTTTAAAGGCATTGTTTTAGAAGAAAGATGCAAGGTATCTACCCTTTGTGCAATAAAGTAAACCCTTCCCATGCCCTTTACTAATACTCCCCGAGTTCCTTTTTTACAAGATTATTACAGAACCAGAAGAAAGAAAGAAAACTATTAAAAGTACATCACAGCCTAAAACTAGATCCGAGCAGCCTAATTCAATTTTAATATCCAATAACATGTGTTTCACTAAATCCGGATTCCAGATTTCCAAGGCCTTCTCTCACCCAAAGTGTTTCAATGTTCCAAGAATCCTCAAGGACTCCAGGCGGTGCTTACACTCTGGATAACAATTATTGTAACAAAATAGTGCAGTATGGAATTGCCAGCCCTCAGGCATCCAAGTTCAGAGGGAGCTCGAGGGTCCCAACACATGGCTTACCAAAGAGGGGCAGAACTTAGAAACTAGGAATAAGTGCAAAGTGAGAGAGGAGTTAGGGAGCCATAGCAGAGGATGGTCATACCCAGCCATGGGCATAGACTGGCATACCCTTGACCATCTGCTTGGCAAATAAATAAAGAGAAAACTTTTAGAAGTCAAACTTGGGTCTGGATGGTGATTAGGACACCACCAGACCTGAGTTAAGGCTCAGCACATAAGGGGTAAAGGGAATGGGAATTGGTTTGAGTAGAGGTTCAGGAGAACCAGATTCTAAGTCATGAGTGGCAATAATAGAATGCCAACATGACTCAGAATTGCACTCACACATAAGAAGGGGGTCAAAGGGACA
>MU670512.1:47881-62206 GCA_026770625.1 Nicotiana glauca
AACTAGAAAGACATACCAGTTGCAATTTTAGTACAACAGAACAAGCAAAAGTAAGTAATCAGCCAGAAAGTTAGCAAAAGCAAACTTAGGACCTTCAGCAAGTGTTTGAGAGTTCAAGAGGAACTCAGGAGTATTTCTGACAGTAGAAGAGAGAGGAGCAGAGCACTTAGTAGAGAAAATAGAGAAAGTAATAGTAGAGAGAGTATTGGAAACTGTATAGTATTCAAAGTGTTTTTAAAATCTGAAGTGGTTGTGTGTCGAATTCTCCTCGTGTGTTGAGAGAGGGCATGTATTTATACTTGAAGTCAGGCAAGTAAGCAAGGAAAGAAAATAGTCAAGTATCAATTAGGATCAATCAATAACAAAGGTTCTTTTAATTAAGGAGTCCAAATTTGAACGGTAAAGGACAGGAAATATTTAAGGAAAGGGGATCAAATAAACACATTGTGCACAGCATACAAATAAGGGTGAATACATGTGGATCTTAATTAAGGAAAGGGAATTTTGAAATACACGGTCAAGTTAATAAGGCAACAAAGTAAACTAATTAGCATATAGTAATTCAGGGAATTAGAGATTCCCTAAATACCTAATGAACCAAGCCAGACAACAAGGGAATTGAGAGGTTCAAAATTAAACAAGGAAAGAATCAATCGAATTCACACAAGGCAAGACTGAAATCCATCCCCAAATCAAAGGTTATTCTGAGAGGGAAAATCTAACTATAAAGATGGCATGAGCTTTAAATATGCGAGGTTGGATTCAAACAATAGCAAAGTATCGTGCAACCAAAGGATTATAGCTAAAAGAGAGTATCAGATGGCATGCGAGAGGTTAGATAAAAGGCCCTATAGGATTTTAGCAAAAATCAGAACCACGAGGAGAAACAAAGATGAACTCAAAAATTAGGGCTTTGAAATCAAACAAGTTCAGAGATGAGAAACAAACAAGTCACATACAAGCGGCCTCAGGGACTCGACTGAACCCCAAATTCTAGGGTTTCTACCCTTAATCGAGTGTAGAGACGAAAGCAAATAAATCATGCTAGAATAAGTTCAGAAAACCCCAAGGAACTAGAACCTTAAACATTTCAGGCAACGTAATAAAGGAACAAAATACTATAAAAGAACCCATAAATAAATAGTAGAGGAAAGCATGGTAGAAGAAAACACATGGGAATCACAGTAGAAACACATAGGAGTTACAGTAGAGCAAATACAGTAGGAGTAACACATAGGAATCATAGTAAAACAAGTAAAATCAAATAAACCCTAAGTCGGAGAAGATGAACAGTTTTGAAAGCACAGTTTTAAAAAGAAACTTAGAGGAATCGTTTGAAAACCATAAAATAAACACAGATCTAGAGCAGATCTAGAGAAATTAGGAGAACCTCAAAAGGCTAGGGTTTCAGAAGAACCCTAGAAGCGAGAAAGGCCTGGAAAGGTCTGTTTCGAGTCGAATGAGTCAGAGCTAGGCTCATAGGGCTAGGATATGCCGGAGTCAAGCCGGAGATAGCCGCGAAACTCGAATCGGCGGAGATCTGAGCGAAGGACTTCAAGATCGAACCTTGAATCTTCAAGTAACAGGGGTATAAGGGCACATGGGGTGAGTACAGACCACCCAGGGCATGGGATGCCATTGATTCCGGTGAAACAAGGTGGAAACCGGCGGGATAGGGCTAGGGTTTCGGAGAGGGTTAGAGAGAGTTTGAGAGACGAAGGGATTTTAGGGGCGGCTATTTGTGAGAAATGAATTAGGGTTAGGGTAGTTGGGAATTAAAAAATGGAAAGATGGAATGGTGTTTGTTGATCAAAATGATCAACGACCTAGATTAAAAGGAGACGGCCGGGCGGGTTAAGTGAGTTGGGTTTGGGGTTGGTCAAAATTAAAACGGGTCGTCTCAATTGGGTAGAATTGGGTTTTAAATTGAGGCTAAAATTGAAATAGAAATGGGCCAGATTTTAAATAGCCACTTTCTCCCTTTTTTTATTTAATTAAAATAGTTACAAATAATTTAAAAACAAATTAAAAGCACTGAACTAGTTAATAATATATAAAAAATAATCTAAAAATATTAGGAATAATTGTATAATTGTAAAACCTTATTAATCGTAACATAGGCTATAATTATAATTTTACGCAATTTAACTTAGAGATATCAAAAATAAATTTATAAAAATATGCAAAAAATCACCTTATTATATTTGGTGTAAATATGAGGATAGAAAAAAATTATTCACCAAAAATGATAATTTTGGGAATAATTTTTGATTTTGTACTGTTAAAATAGACAATAAATTAATTTTTAAAAAATCTTAAAAATTGAGAAAAATACCAAAACTTTCAGGCATGCTTATATAAGCATACGTATGCTATTTTGAAAGTGTAAAAAATACACAAGGAAAAATTGGGTATCAGCAGCTACCCCTCTTTACCCGAGGAGGATGAAAAAGTTGTCGGGTAAAGATAGGATGGCCAATTTTGACCAAAAAAGGCGATTGTAAAAGAATTTTGATCTCGCTATGGTTTCTGAGCAGCCTACATATCCCTGGTTTTACAGGAATCAGGCCATATATAGTTCAAGAACCATTGACGAAATGTGTCGATGGAGGTTCGAATAGACGGACACGATAGTTAAGTTTGAAAAGGCGTTTTGGAATGGGAAAAGTTGCGGAGAACCGGGGCGGGATCGCTCTTGCTGAGACGGCCGTTTGCTAGCCGGTGTACCTGTAAATAAGCAATGTGCGCATATATTGTGCATAATTTAAACATGATGCAAGTTCCCTGTTGGACCATGAATGTTGTCTTCGGACAATTCGGATGACGTCCTTGGACTATGATGTCCTGGGCCATGAAAAGCATAAAAGTAAAGATTCGCAGGCCATGAAATGGTGTTCTCGGGCTATGCGGATGGTGCCTCCGAACTATGACGCCTTTGAATAAGTCGGCGATTTTTCAGCCCATGAGAAGGTTGCAATCTTTCAGCCAAATGAATGCAAAGAGTGGCGATCTTTCAGCCAGAGCGAGAATTTAAATGCAGGTGGCGATATTTCTGCCGAATGAATGCAAAGAGTGGCGATCTTTTAGCCAGAGCGAGAATTTAAGTGCAGGTGGCGATATTTTAGCCATTCGAAAAGATAAATAGGCGATATTTCAGCCATATAGGATGGAGGTAGAGCTTAACCTCGGAAGGCAGAAAGGTAGCCTTATGCAAAGATGTACATGGAGATAGAGCTTAGCATCGAAAGGCAGATAAGTAGCCTTATGCAGGATGGAGGTAGAGCTTAACCTCGGAAGGCAGAAATGTAGCCTTATGCAAAAATGCAGATAGAGACAGTGCTTAGTCTCGAAAGGCAGATAAGTAGCCTTATACAGGATGGAGGTAGAGCTTAACCTCGGAAGGCAGAAAAGTAGCCTTATGCAAAATGCAGATAGAGACAGAGCTTAGTCTCGAAAGGCAGATAAGGTAGCCGTATTCAAAAATGTAGATGGAGACAGAGTTTAGTCTCGAAAGGCAGATAGGTAACCTTATGCAGGATGGAGGTAGAGCTTAACCTCGGAAGGCAGAAAGGTAGCCTTATGCAAAAATGTAGATGGAGACAGAGCTTAGTCCCGGCATTTGTAGTTTTATTCGGTGAGGCTCATCTCATTTATTGAAAGGTCCAATCTAAAGTAAACTATGAATTCTATTTAAATTTGTCTCTATCCATAAAGGAAAGTCCTAGTTAATTAACATTGCTTGGAAACCATTATACTCTTAACCAGTTCACGCCTATTATGCAAATAAAGGGCAAGCCAATTGTAGACCCAGGCCCAGGTCCCAACGCATACATGATTGAAATAAGACCTGGACCGTCTGTTAAGGTCCTGAGATTCTACTATTGAGATGGGCTATTAAAATTAAATCCCAGCCCGTTCAGCTTAATAATTTCACTGAGATTGTCCTTCATTTCAAAAGATGTTCAATAATTTATAATGAAGGAAAAAAATAATATTCACCTATTCGAATTAATGAAACATTGATCACTAGAATCCTAGACTAAAACTCAGATTATTTTACCTATTTAGCTACTAATGATTTCATGGATATTACTACAATTGTACAACAGACTGGAAACATAATTGTGACCACAAAGCAGGACCTATTTATTTTTGAATCAAATCAGCTAGTGTTTCCAAATAAACATTATAGAATCCTTTATCATGATAATCCCATCCACAGTATGAAAATGCTACTGATTATGTGTTATATTACATCACACAGATCTGAAGCGATTAACAAATCAATTATCAACCTCACATGAAACTAATTGTCATCAAGGTTCAACTTAAAACGACCACGTGAATCTGACACATAACAACTTATACAGTCTAATATAGTCCATGAAAATCAAAACAGTCCTAATTTAATTACAATATCCAAAATATAATAGAATCATTTAAATTGCAATTCCACAGCAAAGCATAAGCCTCAATTTCATTTCATTTTTTTCATCAGAAGAAGCCACATCAACACAGTCTCAAAGTGTGTACCTGGAGATGAGAAATGTAAGAAGGAGAATAGGAAGTCAGCAGAGATCAGAGAATCAGCAGCAACTCAGATTAAAACCACAGCTCAAACAAATGTTTCCAGTATCAGGCCAGGAATGAACAACACCAAAAATAACCAAATAATTTTGAAAATGAACCCAGAACACACTCGAAACTTTCAACAAACCAAAACTCAACCAAAACTGGCTCAATTAGACCCAAAACTAGTCGAAATCAGTAGCCGCAATTAACAGACCTTGAACTACTGGAAATAAAAATTTCAATGGAATAGTAACTATATTTTTTTTTGTTTTTCTATTGGATTTCTGTTGTTTTTGGTTTTTCTGGGCAGAGTCTAAGATTTAAAGGAAGGATTTGAACTTCTAAGGCTTTGAAATTCAAAATTTAGGCTCAGATTTGCAGGGAGGTTTTTTGGGGGAATTTTGGGGCTCAAAACCCCTTATTCAAGTAATGATCATGCCTTTTTATAGGCAAATTTCAGGGGGAAAGCTTCTAGACCCTTTCACACTTGTTCCCCCTCTTTTATTTCAGGTTTTAACTAACTAGTCCCTAACTTACTGACTTGTTTCTCAAGTTAGTACACCTATTTTTTGTGAATTTTAATTTAAAACCCCTTCTAGAAAGTCCTAGGGAGTTCTATCCTGATTTTTCTACCCTTAAAATGCCTGTATTACCCTTGCCTTAGTTCTGGAATTACTATTATTAATAAAACTACCCTTTTCCCTGCCTAAACTACCCCTGAAACCCCTTTGAAATTACCAACTATGTAAACTGGTCCTTTTTTTTCTTTAGTTAAAATTTGACTATAGTTAATTAAGAGTCCAAACTATTCAGCTATAACCAAACCTAAAATTCATTAAGAATAAACTGGACTAAAGGATTATTAGCAGAGAATAACAAAATCAACTAAGGATTGACAAAGCTACCTAGGGATCAACTAATTATATAGAAGTAGAACAATTTTAAAGAAGCTCATTAGACCAATCCATAACAAACAAAATCAAAATTAGACTAAAAAGGAAACAATTAATAAAAGAAATCAGAAAATTAAGAAAAACAATTATCAAAATTTGAACTAGAACTTAGAACATGCTTAAACCCAAACTAATCAAACTAATCAAGACGAACTAAAGTCAAAAAAATAATCAAAAGGAAAATCGAGTATCAAATTAGAACACAAAGTCAGAACCACCGACCAAGACTAAAACAAAAAATAAAAATAGAAATTAGCAATTGAAATTTAAAACAGAAGCAGAAAAATAAACAAAGAAAGAGGAAGAGAAAGAACTCACTGATTTTTGAGCATGCAACTTGAATTTTGGAATCAATTTTTAATTAATGCCATAGGTTTATTTAAACTTATAACATTAATTAGAAAATCGATCAAATTCTGAAACTCCAAAATAAGCTAAGATTTGAAAAACCCTAGATTCAAAATTCCTCAAGTTTCAAAGGGGTTTGAAGGGATTTGGTTGAGGATTAGGGTTGAGGGAGGTCCAGGGATTGTAGGATATAAATTTGGGGAAGTTTGGACGAACTAAGGTTTTTGTCCGGACTTTAGATTGAAGATTCAAAAAGTTCCGGACTGATTTGGGGGAAATGATTCATGGATTTGAAGAGAGGAGAGTGAGGAGGTTCTGTGGTGTGTTTTTGGGAGTATATGGAGTTGCGCCACTGCCGCCGGCGATTTCCGGCCGGCAGCGGATGGCGGAGTAGGGCAGAGACGGGGTGAAGAGGGGGTGGTCGGCGGCGTTACAGGCTAGTACGAGGATGAGATGGAATGTTTTAGGGTTTGACCGGATTTTAGGATAATTATATCAAAACATAAGAATCATTGTGGGTCGTTGGATCTAGGAGATTTGATGGCTCAAATTTAATTACGACAAAACGTCGTCGTTTTAAGAGGTCAGGGCTGGACCGGGCAGGGAACAACTTGGGCTGGGCGATGGTTGAGTGTATTTACATTGGTTTGGGCTTGCAAAAATACACAAGAAAACGTCCCAATTCGGCAACCTTTCCCCTTTTGTATTTTCTTTTGTTTTCACCCTTTTTATTTTGTTTTCTTTTGTATTTTTGTATATATTTTGATTTTAAAAAATGCTAAAATAAACTCACAATCAACTTAACACTAAAAATTAGATTTCCTAGTTATTTCCTAATTAAAAGAAAAATGCAAACTAATACTAGTTTGAACTAAAAATGCAAAACGGACCATTTTTGTTATTTTCTTTATATTTTGTTCTAAAACAAATTACTACTAAAATATAAAATTAAATCCTAAATGCAAAATTCATATTTTTATATTTTCATATGAATTATCATGCACAATTAAAAATGCAACCAATTAACACAAAATTCACAACAAAAAAAATTGTAAAAATAAGGAAAAATCTTTTTGTATGTAATTTTTGGGAATAGTTCATATATAGGGCAAAAATCACGTGCTCACAGCTGCCCCTCTTTGCTCGGAAACATGAAAAGTTTTCGGGCAAAGATAAGTGAGCCAATACGAGCGATTTTTGCCCGTTCGAATATTCCGTGTGAAGTATTTTTTTGAAAATTTTGACTGCACCCTGCTTCAGAGATTGCCTACATATCCCTGGCTAAACAGGAATCAGGTCAGTGTAGTTCGGGAATGTTTGGTAGCTGAGACTACCAGGAGTTGTGATCTCATTGTTGTTGCTACTGCTATTGCTTGCTGACCTCCTTATTACACCATGGTAAAAGAAAAGAAGCTAGCCTAAGCTATGATTTATGAGTTACAAAAGATCCTATCTATGTCTTCAAACTTGCTCTTGTGTTGCCTTGAACTTGTATCTTGTATTCTTCTGATGGGATTCTTGGTTTTGCTTTGGCGATGTTTTGCCATTCCTCTTGATGATGCTTGATTGATGCAATTTGAAATACGTGCCTCTATTCTCCAGGCGGGCTCCTGGTTGCTGACGCTTGAGAAGTATTCCCTTACTCTCTAGGTGGGCTCCTTACTGCGATGCTTGAACATTATTCCCTTGTTATCCAGGTGGGCTCCTGACTGCGATGCTTGAAGAGTATTCCCTTATTCTCCAGGTGGGCTCCTGAATGCGATGCTTAAAGAGTATTCTCTTGTTCTCCAGGTGGGCTCCTGACTGCAACAAATTAGACATCCAAATAAAATTCTTTTGCCCTAGTTTGTTGACTGGGCACATCATGTTATCAGTTATTAAAAGGCTAAAATTTGAATTGTACTTCCCTTGTTCTCCAGGTGGGCGCCTGACTGCTAAACTTGAAACGTATTCCCTTGTTCTCTAGGTGGGCTCCTGATTGCTGACGTTGAAATGTATTCCCTTATTCTCCAGGTGGGCACCTGATTGCTGAATTTGAAAAGTATTCCCTTGTTTTCCAGGTGGGCTCCTGATTGCTGAAATTTGCAAAGTATTCCCTTGTTTTCCAAGTGGGCTCCTGATTGCAACAAAATAGACAAAACAAAGAAAAATTTCTGCCCCAGTTTGGTAGCTGGGTACAACATGTTATCAAACATTAAAACTGACAGTTAAAATTGAATTGTACTTCCCTTGTTCTTCAGGTGGACGCCTGATTGCTGAACTTGAAACGTACTCCCTTGTTCTCCGGGTGGGCTCCTGATTGCTGACTTTGAAATGTATTCCCTTGTTCTCCAGGTGGGCTCCTGATTGCTGAATTTGAAAAGTATTCCCTTGTTTTTCAGGTAAGCTCCTGATTGCTGAAATTTGCAAAGTATTCCCTTGTTCTCCAGGTGGGCTCCTGATTGCAACCAAACAGACAAAACAAAGAAACATTTCTGCCCCAGTTTGGTAGCTGGGCGCGTTATGTTACCAAATATTAAAACTTGAAAGATAAAATTTGCATTATACTTCCCTTGTTCTCCAGGTGGGTGTCTGACTGCTGAAACTTTGAAAATATTCCCTTGTTTTCTAGGTGGGCTCCTGATTGCAACAAAACAGACAAAACAAAGAAACATTTCTGCCCCAGTTTGGTAGTTGGGCGCATTATGTTACCAAATATTAAAACTTGAAAGATAAAATTTGCATTAGACTTCCCTTGTTCTCCAGGTGGGTGCCTGACTGCTGAAACTTTGAAAATATTCCCTTGTTCTTCAGGTGGGCTCCTGATTGCAACAAAACAGACAAAACAGAGAAAAATTTCTACCCCAGTTTGGTAGCTGGGCGCATTATGTTACCAAATATTAAAACTTGAAAGATAAAATTTGCATTATACTTCCCTTGTTCTCCAGGTGGATGTCTGACTGCTGAAACTTTGAAAATATTCCCTTGTTCTCTAGGTAGGCTCCTGATTGCAACAAAACAGATAAAAAAAAAATTCTGCCCCAGTTTTGTAGCTGGGCGCATTATGTTACCAAATATTAAAACTTGAAAGATAAAATTTGCATTATACTTCCCTTGTTCTCCAGGTGGGTGTCTGACTGCTGAAACTTTGAAAATATTCCCTTGTTCTCTAGGTAGGCTCCTGATTGCAACAAAACAGATAAAAAAAAAATTCTGCCCCAGTTTTGTAGCTGGGCGCATTATGTTACCAAATATTAAAACTTGAAAGATAAAATTTGCATTATACTTCCCTTGTTCTCCAGGTGGGTGCCTGACTGCTGAAACTTTGAAAATATTCCCTTGTTCTCTAGGTGGGCTCCTGATTGCAACAAAACAGATAAAAAAAAAATTCTGCCCCAGTTTTGTAGCTGGGCGCATTATGTTACCAAATATTAAAACTTGAAAGATAAAATTTGCATTATACTTCCCTTGTTCTCCAGGTGGGTGCCTGACTGCTGAAACTTTGAAAATATTCCCTTGTTCTCCAGGTGGGCTCCTGATTGCAACAAAACAGATAAAACAAAGAAAACTTTCTGCCCCAGTTTGGTAGCTAGGCGCATTATGTTACCAAACATTAAAACTTGAAAGACAAAATTTGCATTATACTTCCCTTGTTCTGCAGGTAGGTGCCTGACTGCTGAAACTTTGAAAATATTCCCTTGTTCTCCAGGTGGGCTCCTGATTGCAACAAAACAGACAAAACAAAGAAAAATTTCTGCCCCTGTTTCAATCAAAGAACAATCTTGTCAGTTTAAAATATGGTTAGCTGCTGGCATTCTTGTTGGGTATATTCCTCCTTCCGGCTTTGATCCAACTTATTTCCCTGGACTTGCTTTGAAACGCCTCGACTTCCTGACTGACTTTCAATCCTCTGACTTTGACCCAAATGTTCTACCCCGTATTGCTGTTTTGTGTTTCTGGCCTCTCTTGTGAAACTTTGCCTTTCCCCCACAGTTATCTGATTAACCCACTGATGGGGATTTCCATTGGTCCTTTCAGGCCTTACTTTCTTTTGGTATGTTCCAACCCTGTTGCACCATGCAACTGGGAAGCTGGTAGTTAGCCTTGACATCCTTCTTTTGTTTTTGAATAGAACTAACACTGAAACATCTTATAGACAAACTTCAAGAGAATAAAATGCAATGACCTCGAAGGTTGAGGATAGAAAGACTCTGAAAACGGCTGATTTGTAATGAAGAGAAAATGATAGGACTTATCTGAGTGGAACGGCTGGTACCATTGATCTTGCCATGCATTTTGGATTAACCAGCCTAGTCTGTCAATCAATCAACTTTCAATTTCCATATTTGTTGTTCCATACTTTCATAACCCGACTTCACCAAAACCCAAACCTTGCTTATCTTGCCATGTTTTGAGCAGCTTTCGACCACAGACTTGTTTCATTTGCCCCTCTGAAAACTTACCTTCGCCTTACAGTGCCCGTGAGGGTTTTTACCAATAAGACTCTCTCATTTTTTATATCTCTCGAAACTCACTTCGCCTTACGGTGCCCGTGAGGGTTTTCACCAATAAGACTCTCTCATTTTTATTTCTCTCAACTCACGTCGCCTTATGGTGCCCGTGAGGGTTTTCACCAATAAGACTCTCTCATTTTTATTTCTCTCAACTCACGTCGCCTTATGGTGCCCGTGAGGGTTTTCACCAATAAGACTCTCTCATTTTTATTTCTCTCAACTCACGTCGCCTTATGGTGCCCGTGAGGGTTTTCACCAATAAGACTCTCTCATTTTTATTTCTCTCAACTCACGTCGCCTTATGGTGCCCGTGAGGGTTTTCACCAATAAGACTCTCTCATTTTCATCATTTTCCTTCTAGCACCAGAGTATTGCCCCCAACATAATCACTTTACCTGTTTGTATTGGCATTTCTTGAAGATTGATCGGAAGGTCTTTCCTTGGACCGTAATGTGGCTTTTGGATGGGTTTTAGAAAGAAAGGTATAGAGGCTCAAAATATATTCAACACAGGTTCAAAATTACAACTTTCGGAATCAGACTTCTCACAACGACCACAACTTCTGCCCCAGTTTCTTTCTTGGGGATTTTTGGACTTTTATTTTGTTGTGACTGAACATCAGAAAGAGGCTGCCTACGTACCCTTTCGGGATCAAGTCAAACGTAGTTCAGGCCATAAAATTTCTTCGTTGTTGCGATCTTTCCTTCTTCCACTTTCGTTTCATTCTTTTCTTTTCCTTCTCTTCTCTTTTCTTTTCTTTTCTTTTACTTTTTTTGCTTTTTCTTTTCTTTTCTCTTCTTTTTCTTTTCTTTCTGTTTCTTTTCTCTTTTTGCTTTTTCTTCTTTTTCTTTTCTTTTATTTTTCTTTTCCTTTCTTTTCTTTTTCGCTGTTTTTCTCTTATTTTCCACTTACTTTCCCCGCTTGGGTTTTCGAATTTTGTTATTGATTCCGAAAGAGGGATACGAAAGAAAATAGAATAAGGCTCAAAGGGATAGCAGAGGATAAAGTGTTTGGATAGAAGAACAAAATGCCTTCGTCATTTCAATCTCAAAACATGCCAAATACAATTAGATACATTTAGATGAAGAAATCATACATAGTATTGCTTGACTGCATCAGAGTTGATAGCCATTTCTACACATTTTTCTTCCACATCTTTCAGATATAATGCACCATTGGACAACACTCGGGTTACAATGAACGGCCCCTGCAAGTTGGGGGCGAACTTTCCTTTTGCCTCAGCCCAGTGAGGTAAGATACGCCTTAACACCAATTGCCCTACTTCAAACTTTTGCGGATGCATTTTCTTGTTATATGCTCTTGCCATTCTCTGTTGGTATAACTGTCCATGACATACTGCTGGCAATCTCTTTTCATCAATCAGGCTCAATTGTTCCAAACGGGCTTTGACCCACTCATTATCATCAATTTCCACCTCGGCAATAATCCTAAGGGATGGTATTTCCACCTTTGCAGGTATCACCGCCTCCGTACCATATACCAATGAATAAGGAGTTTCCCCTACTGAAGTGCGAACAGTAGTGCGATAGCCTAATAGAGCAAAAGGTAACTTCTCATGCCATTGCGTGGATCCTTCCACCAATTTTCCGAAGTATCTTCTTAATGTTCTTGTTAGCTGCCTCGACCGCTCCATTCGCCTTAGGATGATATGGGGTGGAATTGTGGTGCGTGATCTTAAACTACTGACATGTTTCCGCCATCAGATGGCTGTTGAGATTGGCACCATTGTTTGTGATAATCACCTTCGAGATTCTGAATCGACAAATGATATTTGAATGCACAAAATCGACCACTGCTTTCTTGGTCACTGATTTGAAAGTTTTCGCATCAACCCACTTAGTGAAGTAATCAATGGCTACTAGAATAAACTTGTGCCCATTAGACGCTGCTGGCTCGATTGGCCCAATGACATCCATCCCCCAAGTAATGAAGGGCCATGGTTCCGACATTGTATGCAACTCAGATGGTAGAGAATGGATCAAATCTCCGTGTACCTGGCATTGATGACACTTGCACACGAAACTGATACAATCCCGTTCCATGGTAAGCCAATAATAACCTGCTCGGAGAATCTTCTTCGCCAATACATATCCACTCATATGAGGTCCACAAACTCCCGCATGTACCTCGGTCATGATAGTTGTAGCCTGTTTAGCATCCATGCACCTCAATAAACTAAGATCTGGAGTTCTTTTGTACAACACTCCTCCACTGAAGAAAAATCCGCTCGCTAAGTGTCTAATGGCTCTCTTTTGATCCCCGGTGGCCTGTGCCAGATATACTCCCATCCTGAGGTATTCTTTGATATCATGAAACCAAGGCTCACATTCAAGCTCTTCTTCCACCATGTTACAATAGGCATGCTGATCTCCGACCTAAATCTGAAACGGGTCCACATAAGCCTTATCTGGATGATGCAACATTGACGCCAAAGTGGCTAAAGCGTCAGCAACTTCATTATGAATCCTAGGAATATGCCTGAAATCTATCAAATAAAATCGTTGACACAGTTCATGCAAACACTGTTGGTACGGTATGAGCTTTAATTCTCGTGTCTCCCATTCTCTCTGAATCTGGTGCACCAAAAGATCCAAGTCGCCCATGACCAAAATCTCCTGGACACCCATGTCTATAGCTAACCTCAAACCCAGGATACATGCCTCGTATTTAGCCATATTATTGGTGCAGTAGAAACGAAGTTGAGCTGTAACAGTGTAGTGCTGCCATGTCTCAAAAATAAGTATCGCTCATATCCCAACGCCTTTGGTATTGGCAGCCCCATCAAAGAACAACTTCCACCCCGGTTTTTCATCTTGTTCTGATTCCTCGATGTGCATTGTCTCTTCATCAGGGAAGTATTTCTTCAAAGGTTCGTATTCATCATCAACTGGATTCTCAGCTAGATGATCAGCCACTGCTTGTGCTTTCATCGCAGTACGGGTCACGTAGACAATATCAAATTCCATAAGCAAGATTTGCCACTTCGCGAGCCTCCCTGTGGGCATGGACTTCTGAAAAATGTACTTTAATGGATCCAACCGCGAGATGAGATAAGTGGTATATGATGACAAGTAATGTTTCAATTTCTGCGCTACCCAGGTCAACGCACAACACGTTCTCTCAAGCTGAGTGTACTTTACCTCATAAGATGTGAACTTCTTGCTGAGGTACTAAATAGCCTGCTCTTTCTTTCCTGTGATGTCATGCTGCCCCAGTACACAACCAAAAGAGTTATCCAAAACTGTTAGATAAAGGATCAAGGGTCTTCCCGGCTCTGGCGGAACCAACACAGGTGGACTGCCAAATACTCCTTAATTTTGTCAAATGCTGCCTGACATTAATCCGTCCATCTGACTGCAGCATCTTTCTTTAGCAGCTTGAAGATAGGCTCGCAAGTTGTTGTGAGCTGGGCAATGAACCTGCTGATATAATTCAACCTGCCGAGCAAACTCATCACCTCTTTCTTGCTCTTTGGCGGTGTTAACTCCTGAATGGCTTTGATTTTGGATGGGTCTAACTCAATACCGCGTCGACTTACCACGAACCCCAACAGCTTCCCTGATGGGACTCCAAACGCATACTTCGCTGGATTAAGTTTGAGATTGTACCTGCGGAGCCTCTGGAAAAACTTCCTCAGGTCTTTAACATGATCACACTGCTTTCTTGACTTTATAATCACATCATCTACATAGACTTCGATTTCCCGATGTATCATATCATGGAACATGGTGGTCATCGTCCTCATATATGTTGCCCCTGCATTCTTCAACCCAAATGGCATAACCCTATAACAATACGTTCTCCAAGGCGTGATGAATGTCGTCTTTTCCGCATCTTCCTCATCCATCAAAATCTGGTGATAGCCCGCATAACAATCCATGAAGGAACCAATCTCATGTTTGGCACAATTGTCAATCAATATATGGATGTTTAGCAGT
>MU670514.1:0-16414 GCA_026770625.1 Nicotiana glauca
ATTGAGTTGGACCATGTCTTTTTGGTTTGAACTTAGGCTAAAAGACCAAATATATACGATGTATCTAAAAAAAAAGTAAAAATCATTCTTAATTAAAATAAACTAAATACTAAAGTAATACTATATATATTCTTTTTTTTTATATTTTCAAATGTTATATACTATAATATTAATTTACTAATTGACTTTAACATAATGGTAAAGAATATTTATTATTATATTTTTTTGGAATTTTTATTTTTTTCATAATGAAAATAAAGTAAAAGAGTCAAAACTATTAAAAATGACAATATTAGACCTAAATTAAATATTTACATACTAAAATATGAAAAATCTTGGGGAGGGTCAAAAATTACATGTCTACACCCCTAACCCTAAATCATTTTGTTCTATCAGCCGCCCTCAAATTCCCTCTCCTCTCTAATTCTCTCTAAGACCTAAACCTATTCCTAGCCACCTCCCTCCGGCTACCACCTAAAGCCGCCTGAATCTATGGCTTCCAAAGCCATTGAAGGCACGTGCTTGCCTCCAATGACTCCTTCATGCTTGTTGTCTGAAGAATCGAGGCCTGACCTCGAGGATCTTCTCTCAGACCTTCACTTATTCAAAGATCCCGTCCATCTCCGACCTTGCTCCGGCCAGCCATGGTTGATTAAGCTTGGTTTTGGACATCTCCTGCTTAGATCGTGATTTTCCAAGCCTTTCTCGCTATTTTGGGTTTCTTCTGAAACCCTAAAAATTGTAGGTTCTTCTGGTTCTTTTAGATCCGTTGTAGATCTATGTTCTCCTTGAGCATTCGAGCATATTTTCGAGATTTCCTTCAAAACTTTGTTTTCAAAACCTTTATCTTTTCAGACTTAGGGTATTGTTAAATTATTTCAAAGCTTTTCTGATTTCTTTTAACATGTTCTGTTATGTTTCTTATGTTATTCTTTGCTGTATTTCTTATGTTGTACTTCTACTATGTTTTATGTGCTTTCCTTCTACTGTGACCTTTTATGATATTCTAGAACTTGCATGTCAGGGATCTTGGTTTCTTTTGAGGTTTCTGAATGTTTCTTCTGAGTTTATTTGCTATGTGTCTTGTCTGGTTCTCATCTCCAAATTGGTTTGATCTCAAAGACTTAATTCATTCGGACCTATTTGGGTCCCTGAAACGAAAAAAACTGTTTCGTCTGCTTGAACTTGTTTGATTGGGTTCAAGATCCTTCTTGTTTTAACTTCTGCTCCTTATGTGATTTGGTTTCTTGCAATCCTTGAACTAAGCTATATCCTCTAGAAGGGTCGTTTTCTTCACTCTTTAGCATGCTTTTGGTCCTCTTTTTGACTATCATTTCTCTTTGCCATGATTTAACCTCACATGCCTGATGTTGTGCACTCTTTATATCCGCTGGTTGTCCCTCTAAAATAACTTTCAATCTTAGCCTAATTTCAGGCTTCCTTGTGTAAGGTTGATTGATTCTTTCCTTGACTGATTTGAGAACTTTCTTTAGCCTTTCGACACCCCTATTTCTGGTTGTGTTCATTGTTGACTATGTGTTAATTGATTCACCAAGTTCTTGCCTTATTTGAGCTGACCGTGTATTTTAAAATTTTCTTTCCTTAATTAAAACCCCTATGTATTTATCCCTTATTTGTATGCTATGCACAATATATTTACTTGATCTCCTTCCTTAAGTAACTCTTGCCCTTTACCATTCAAATTTGAATTCCTAAATTAAAGGGGTCTTCTTCTACTGATTGATGCATGATTATTTTCTTACTATGTTCCGTGCCTGATTTCAAAACTATAAATACTCTCCTCCCTTCTCTTTGAACACACGAACACAGAACGCAAATTTGAGTTCACAAGTCACTCTCACTTAAAAACTCTCTCTCTTTTACTTGTGCTGATATGGACTTGTTTGTTCTACTTTCCCCTGCACTCTTTTGCTTCTCTACTGGTATGTCTCATTTAGTTTACATGCTTCTACCACAATGTGTTTACTTCTGCCCACTTCTATCCAATTCTTTTAGTTGACATTTGTTTCTAGCATATTGTAACATGTTCCCCCTTTCCTTTGTAATCCAGTATTTAAATTATATATGCACCCCGTCAGTTGCTTGTCATGAATTTGATACTTTATGAATCCCAAACCCTCATACCTCTTTATATGTGAGTTATGGTTCAGGACATGACAACACTCTAATATTGTTCTCCATGATTCTGGATTGGATTCTTTGAATCCCAAACTCAATCGGTTCCCCTTCCCTTTCCATCCTTTATGTGTTTTTGAGCTTTAGACTTGGGTCTGGCAGTGTCCTAATCATTGTCCAGACCCTGGTCTGACCTTCAAGGGTCTGCTCTTGATGTGTTTGACCAAGCAAGTGATCAGGGGTGTGCCAGCCTACTTTGTGGCTAGGTATGTCCACCACCTGTCATGGCTCCCCAATTTCCCTTTCACTTTTCACTTACTCCTAGCTATTAGGTTCTGCCTCTCTCGTGTAAGCCATGCTTTGGGACCCCCTGAGCTCCCTCTGAACTCGGATGCCTGAGAGCTGGCTCTTTCGCACTGCACTGTTTCTATTCTAATGGTATCTTGGGTGTAAGCAATGCCGGGAATCCCTGAGATTCCTTGGAACTTTGAAACACCCTGGATAAAGAGAAGGCTTTGGAAATATGGATCCCAAAAGTGGCTCAATCGCATATTGTTAAACATTAAGGTTGAATTAGGCTGCTCGGATCTAGCTGTTAGCTTTTAATGTACTTTAAATTTCCAGTTTGATTTATTGGGCTGTAATAATTTGTAATAAACTCATGGGGATTTAGTAGAAAAAATGGGATGGGGTTTATTTTATGCACAAAGGGTAGATACCATGCCTATAGGGGTTAATTTCTGACTCCTCCGCAAATACACATATAGAGATCATGTCTATAGGCTCTTGCATTTCTGCATATACAAATGTCATTAGGCAAACCGTTTGTAGGTTTAATAATAAGATTGCTTATAGACATCATGTGCGTAAGACTTCTGTTAATGTCTGATAAGGTATTAAAATCAGTAAACGTATAGAAAGCATGTCTATAGGAAATCTCGATTTTTAACAGCCTCATTCATTTTAAAACAATATCAATTGCTGGAACTCGTATCTATTTTACTAAAACTGGTAATTTTCTACCTCTTTTTTGAAACTTGCTAAAATTGGTAAACCTTTTTCTATAATCAATCTGCACTTTCCTGAAACTCGTAAACCTTTTAATCAGTCTGCATCTTTTCTGAAACACTGCTAACTCTTTTCTAAAATTAGTCTGCACATCTTTTTCTGAAACTCGTTTCTCTCCGTTAAAACTGATAACTCTTTTTCTAAAATCAATTTGCATCTTGTCTTAAATTCATTTATTTCTATCAAAATGGTAACTCTTTCGCACCTTTTTCCTGAAATCGGTAGATCCTCTGCCTAGTTTCTTTTTATTCAATACATAGACAAAAGGTTGGTTAACTAATCATTGGGTCCGTCTCTGACAACTGTATCCGAGTTGCCTAATGCAGACTTTCTGTCTAAATATATGTGTTGAACCAGTCCACTCGCTGCTTAACTTTAATTTAAGACCAAATCAATATTTGTCAAGGCATGCTAAACTATATGCTTATTTGATTTCTGGGGTTTATTTGAGCCTTATTTGATTGTTTATTCTTCCCTTTGTTTGATGCTTGTTTTGAATGTCGCGCTAGAATTTTATCCTTTAAACTCCACAAAGGCCTTCATCCCTTTCTTTCCTTTTAGGACCAGAAGTCCTAATACCCCGGGACTGATAGGATTGGGACAGGTAGTAGCATGCGATAAGTAAACGATACCGTTCCGCGCTTTAATACCTTAACGGGGTGGGAAGGGTAGACATGGAGATGATGATTACACGATAACACTATGTGTACAGTTGGGTACCAGTGTTGTGCGAATGATCCATGTAATGTATAAACCTAGGACTCCCCTCTCCTTTTATTATTTTAACATTTTTTTAACTTTAAAAGTTGTTGCACTTGCAACTTCTGTTTCTCACACAATTTTTGGTTTGCTTGCACTAATTGCTTGACTTCTTCCCTCTACTTGCACATTTCTTTTACAACTAAACTGCTCCCTTTCTGAATTTCAGCACTTCTTTTAACCTTTTTGTGCTTTCTATTATACTTGTTAGTTTATTCGCATTTGCATTTAAAGTCACAATTGTAGTATGTCCGGAAACCACACTAGTGGATCTTGAGGGGTGCCTAACTCCTACCCCTCGAGATAATTTCAAGACCTTACCCAAAACTCTGGTCTGTATCTTTAATTCTTCTAAAAGTGTCCTAATGCACTATAATCATTAGGTGGCGACTCTCCAAACTCCAAAAAACCCAATTCCCAAACGGGATAAGAGTTGTCTTCCCGAATGTCGTGAACCCGATTCCGCTTTAGGAAAAAAGGGGGCGTCGACAGTTCGTAGACTGTTAAATAGAGTCATTCTTTTCCTCGATTCGGGATTCTAAATCGGTGACTTGGGACACCATAAATCTTCCAAGTGGAGACTCTGAATTTCCTAAATAATAAATCCCATTTCGATTGTCCTTTAATTGGAAAAATTCCCTTTATTATGTCCCTTCCAGGTGTAGGAAAAAAAGGATGTGTGACACCGCCTAACTCAGTTGGCTCATTTTCTATGCTTGCATATGCTTTTGCAAAAGCGCACGCTAGAGCCATCAAGGTTGAGACTAGGAAGTCGGACCTTTTCAAGGTAAAGCAAAGAGATAACGAGACGCTCAAGGAGTTCGTGTCAAGGTTTCAAATAGAAAGGATGGACCCACTACTGGTGGCAGACAATTGGGCCGTTCAGGCCTTCACCCAAGGACTCAATACTCAAAGCTCATTGGCTTCACAGCAGTTGAAGCAAAATCTGATAGAATATCTGAATGTAACTTGGGCCAATGTGTATAATCGGTTAGTGTCAAAGATGATCAGCTTTGGGGCCTCTTCTAGGTCTATTTATCCCGTCCGAGTAGTGACAGATCCAAAAAAGACATTGATTATGAGCAAAGGTCAAGTAGAGATCGATATCAACCGTACAATGGTGGCCATGAGGGTAACAAGTCTGGACAAAACCCTATGGGAAGTGAAAGGAGAAACTACTGAGGTCAAAATAACCGGGGACTCATAAACAAAAGTGGTTTTGACAGCCCCATCAGGCTTAAGGAAGCACTGAGGTTATTGAAGTACAACTTTAATGTCGATGTTGAGGCCAACGTATCTTCCATCAACGCCTCAAAGACACCAAATGGCCTCGGTCTTTACAGTCTGATCCTTCCCAAAGAGACCCCAACCTTTTATGTAAGTATCATGGTACTCATGGCCACAGAACAGAAGATTACCGATTTTGAGGGAGGAAGTAGCTCAGTTATTCAACAACGGACACCTCATAGGTAGTGTCGACGTTTCCTAGGGCCTGATGTTAAGACGCACCAAAGTATCCATCACAAGGGAAACACGGACTCTAAATTATTTACCGAAAGGAACATTGTCTTTCAACGATGATGACACTGAAGGTATCATGCAACCCCATAATGATACTCTGGTAATATCTATACTCGTAAATAAATCTCGAGTTAAGCGTGTGTTAATTGATCCAGGTAGCTTGGTAAATATCATTAGATTAAGGATCGTGGAGCTAATAGGTCTACAAGACCAAAAATCGTGCCTGCAGTCCAAGTTCTAAACAGATTCAACATGGCATGTGAGACTACTAAAGAGGAGATAACATTGCCGGTGAACACTGCCGGAACCATTTAGTAAACCAAGTTCTACGTGATCAAAGGAGATATGATGTATAATGCGCGGGAGGCCAAAGATTAATAACATGAGGGAAGTTCCCTCAACGTTACACAAGATGTTGAAATTCCTAATGTCGGGAAGGATTAAAATAATTTACATAGAACAACTGACTGCAAAGTAGATGTTCGTGGTTGACGAGATGGTTTTGATATTCGCACTTTCGACACCAAAGATCTTGGATTTGGTCGCCAAGGTAGAAACCAAATAGAAATTACCAACACCGGCCCAGACTGAATGGTAGAAGAAAGGGATGGGTGAGGACGACGACTACAGAGTTCCCAAGTCTTTCACAGTCCCCGATAACTCCGACCCCTCCAAATCAATGGTCAAAGAACTAGAGAAAGTCATTTTGATCGAGTATCTGCCCAATCGTAAGGTATATTTGGGCACGGGATTGACTCACGAGCTCAGGAAGAAACTCATTAAATTCCTTATAGCTAACACAGATTGTTTTGTTTGGTTCTATCTTGATATGATAGGGATCCCGCTGGAAGTAACTACTCACAGCTGAGCCTGGATCTGAAGTTCCACCCGGTCAAATAGAAAAAGGTCTCAGTCCGAAGTAAAGCATGCATTGATCAAAGACGAGGTATTTAATCTCCTTATAATAGGGTCCCTTCAGGAGGTTAAGTGCCTGGATTGGTTAGAAAACATAGTGGTAGACCCTAAAAAGGGGAATTAATTAAGAATGTGTGTATACTACAAAGACTTGAACAAGGCATGCCGCAAGGACTCTTTCCCTTTACTTAACATCGATCGAATGATCGATGCGACAGCCGACCATGAGATTCTTAGTTTTCTCAATGTCTACTCCGGGTACAACCAAATTTGGATGGACCGGGGCGATCACGAAAAATGTCCTTCATCACTAAGTACGACACCTACTGCTATAACATAATGCCATTCTGACTAAAAAACACTGGTTCCACTTACCAACGCCTAGTAAATTGGATATTCGAAGAGCAAATAGGAAAATCAATGGAGGTTTACATTAAAGATATGTTAGTCAAGTCCCTGTGAGCAGAGGACCATTTGAAACATTTACAGGAATACTTCAACATATTGAAGAAATACAATATGAAGCTGAACCCGAAGAAATGTGCATTCGGAGTCCGGTATGAGAAATTCCTCGAATTCATGGCATCCAACAGGGGAATCGAGATTAATACTGATAAGATAAAGGCCATTGAGGACATCACTATTGTGGACAATGTCAAGGCTATTCAAAGGTTAACCGGGTGGATAGCCACTTTGGGTCGATTTATCTCGAGGTCCTCCGACAAGAGCCATCGATTCTTCTCACTGTTAAAGAAGAAGAATAACTTCTCATGGACTCTGGAATGCCAACAATCCTTGGAGGAACTCAAGTGGTACCTCTCAAGCCCACCTTTGCTTCATACTCCAAAGACAGGCGAACAACTATAACGGTACTTAGCGGTATTAGAGATAGCAGTAAGTGGAGTCCTGGTCCGGGAAGAGGAAGGTACGCAATTTTCTCTCTATTATATTAGCAGAACTCTAGGCGAGGCCGAAACTAGGTATCCTCACCTAGAAAGTTGGTGCTCACTTTGCTAAGCGCCTTTAGGAAGCTAAAACCATATTTTCAATGCCACCCCATATATGTTGTAACTACTTACCCATCAAGAAACATAATGCATAAACACGAGCTCTCGGAATGATTGGCCAAATGGGCCTTTGAAATCAGTGGGTACGTTATCAAATATCGACCTCGAACCACCATCAAATCTCAAATTTTGATGTACTGCATGGCCGACTTTACGCCTGCCCTAATACTCGAGGTCGAGAAAGAATTGTTGTTGAACACGGGTACTTCCTCGAGAATATGGACCCTCCTTACAGATGGTGCCTTGACAGAAAGGGGTCCGGACTTGGCATCGTGTTGAAGCCACCAATAGGTAATATAGTTAGACAATCTATTGGAACTGTAAAATTGAATAACAACGAGGCCGAGTATGAGGCCATGATTACAGGTCTTGAATTGGCTAATAGCCTAGGGGCTGAGGTAATCGAAGCTAAGTGCGATTCCCTCCTCGTGGTGAACCAAGTCAATGAAATGTTCGAAGTCAAAGAAGAACAAATGTGAAGGTACCTAGATAAACTACAGGTTACATCAGTTCAAGGAATGGACTTTGCAAATGTACCTCGAGATCAAAACAGCAAGGCTGATGCTCTTTCTAACTTGTTCGGTCGACGACGATGAATTTAACTTAGGAACAGTCGTAAAACTCATGAAATTAGTAGTGGAAGAAGGTCACGCCGAGATAAAATCGACAAGCTTAAGCTAGGATTGGAAAAATAAATATATAGATTACCTAAAGACTGGGAAATTGCCCTCGGATCTGAAAGAATCGAGTGCACTACATACAAAGGCGGCCCAGTTCAGCTTCTCTGAAGATGGTAGCCTATTCAAGAGAACATTTGATGGGCCACTCACCATATATCTACGACCTGGAGATACCGAGTTTGTTTTGTGGGAAGTCCACAAAGGCACCTGTGGAAATCACTCGGGCACCGGATCGTTGGTTTGGAAGGTAATCAACCGCCTACTACTAGATTGACATGGAAAACAATGCAAAGGAGTTCGTGTTGTTAGAGGCATGCTCCGATGATTCATCAGCCCGGGGAGCTGCTACATTCGGTCTTGTCACCATGGTCATTCATGCAATGGGGAATGGACAATGTTGGCCCTCTACCATGGGCATCCGGTAAGACTCAATTTATATATTTATACCTGACTATTTTCTAAATGGGTGGAACCCCAGGCATTTGAGAATGTCAAGGAGAAAGAAGTTATTGATTTAATTTGGGACCACATAATATGCCAGTTCGAAATGCTGGCCGAGATTCTATGCTACAATGGGAAGCAATTTATCGGCAGCAAAATGAGCAAGTTTTTCGAGGACCATATGATCAAAAGAATCCTATCAACACCCTATCACCCCACCGGGAATGGGCAAGAGGAGTCCATGAATAAAACCATACTCCAAAATCTCAAAACACTACTAGAAAAATGCAAATTTCTTAGGAAAGTTTTTCACAGATATATTATCAGCGGCAGTTCCCACTGAAATGTAAAAATTCAGCAGGAAATGGAAAAGTTTTCTTTTACCTTTTTCTTAAGAACGTTCCCACAGACTATATGTGGAAACTAGTTGGCGCAAAAAAATGCGTAATTTGTTTCCCACCGAATCAGTGGGAACCATTGAAACGGCGGGAACCTAAGATAAAAAATTATTTTAATATTTCCATTGATACAGTGGGAAGCTCAAAATTTCAAATTCTTACATTTGGTCCCAAAACCTGTGAGCTTAAAAATTATTTCACCAAAAAAATTGCATGTATAGAAGACACTTCCCATAAATTTACCCGGTGAATTAGTGGGAAAGTATTTTCTATTACATTAGGTATATCCCTTATTTTCTCTTTTCGCTCTAATTCTTTTCTTTCTCTCTCATTCTCTTCGCAGACCAGCCCTTTCCCCATTTTCAGAAATCAGTGAGCTTTCGCTAAGATCATGCAAAATCGGTAAGGTCTCTCGCTCCCCCCCCCCCCATTTCTTTCTCCCTTTTCTGATTTTACCCTAAATGCCAAAAAATCTAGGGTTCCTCTACGCCTGAAAATCTTGAGAGGGAAGTGCAAATCATCCCATTATATAGTAATAAATGTTTATAATCTTTTCCAATTGATGTAATTTATATTTTGGTTGCTAAATTTTATTTCCCACTTGCTCTTTTGATATGGAATAAAGTTTTTTGAATAATGGAAATTTCTTTCTGTTTTTAGTCGTGTTGGTGGATGGATTAGCTAAGTGTGCATAATATATAGATTCAACAGTTATTGTTATGAATGCTCAGTAAATGTTATGAATCCTAAATATTTATTCGGTTAATGTTGTCAAATTGATTCATTTTTGAGTTATATGCAGCAGAGGGATGTTTCTTGAAACCATTGGGACTTGGGAGTAAAAGGACACAAGATTGTGATCCCGCCATAATACCTGATAATTTTCATCCTCCATTTTTTAGTCTTTTGAACTGGAAATATTTTGTTGTTTTCATCTTATAAAATGAAATTTCAAACTTAAAGTATATACATCCTTTCCATCTCTAAGGAAAACTACCTAGAGATAAAAGAAGACTCAAACAGGTAAGAAAGCATTGCATTTGGCATGCTGACCTGATCCTACAAAGTGTGATCTAACATATGATTCTTCACTCTGCCTTGTACAATAGTGTTTTCCAACTACCTGAATGATGACTGATGAATTATAGTTGCAGTAAATATAAAATCAAAGAGAACAAGGTAAATTTGATCCTCTGGAGCTGGTTCTTTCAGGTTGTTGAATACTACTGAGCTGCCAAATTTAGTAGATGTGGTACATTAAGCCAAACAGAAAGAAGTTTCTAGCTTATCTCTTTGAAACAAGTAAAGTAGTGATCTTGAAGTTGGAAACATTCAATTCATTTCAGACAATTATTAGAATAGAATAAGCAATAACTAGGGAACTGAGGGGGTAAGAGCAGAAAACTAGGAGATAGTTTTCAGAATTGCTTCAGATAGTGTTAAAGGGTTTGCATTAGATATTCATTCATTTTGCTTCAATTTAGCTAGTGTACTATAATCAGCAGATTAGCGTTCTTATAAGATTTCTGAAGAGTTTTGTAGCTTATAAGATGTCAATGTCTCACAATGTAACTATTGTAGCCTGGTTGAACACAATCTTAAAACATGTTTGTACTTGAATAGATCTATGCATGTTAGTAGAGATGGGATGAACATGATGAATCTGACTTCACTTACACCCTTATCCCATTTAGATAGTTTTCTGTTGTTAGGTTGTGTTAGTTCATAGTCTATACGGTTTTCTCTTTTAGATAGCTAGCTATGTCAAGGCTGGGTATGGTTATGGAATACTGTTACTTGTGTGATTAATAGAAATATGTTTGTTACTTGTGTTACATGAATTGATCTCATCAATGTCAATTGACAACCTTCATATAGACAGAAAGGTCTGAAAAGAGTTAAGGATGTCTGCAATCATGTTACTATAAATTATTGATTTTTCTAATACCATCTTCTTTGCTACTATTGTTACCTAATAGACTACCTTAATGGTATCTGGCATTTGGGGGGATATTCTAGCTCATCGTTTTCCCAGTTAAGTTTTGAAGCAATATTCTCTTGGCTAGGAGAGTACTCCTGCAAAAGTCAACAACAACAATAACTACGTCTCAGTCTCAAACAAGTTGAGGTCTACTAAAAATACTAGTGAAAGAGCAATTACCTCGAGTTTATTCATAAGTTCCTTGGTAGTAGGTGCAGATACAAAGATTTGGCACGCATTAGGACAGATGAAACCTTCTTCCACAGCTTTGTCAATGAATGTCAAAAGGAAATTGTAGTAACCATGAACATTCAATAGTCCTACTGGTTTATCATGTATTCCAAGTTGAGCCCAAGCTATAACTTCAAGAAGTTCTTCTAAAGTTCCGTAGCTACCTTAATCACTGCAAATATATTTTTTTTCATTAATTTATTTTTTATCCTTGTGCATTAATAGCTATTTCTCCAAACAGTTTTCATGGAATATATGCTTACAAGTTTTCAGCTTTTTTAAATGACTAGGAAGTGAAGATACAAAAGTATGAAAGAAGACAAAATCGGGTTATAAGTCTTGAGGTAACTTCATTTGCTAATCTCTAAGTTGGTTTTAGTTGTTAAATGTAAGTTAAGTTGTTAAATTGCTAGAACAACTACATGAATTTATATTGCTTTTACCTTGATAAAAAATCCTTTATTGTGAATATTATATCTATCCTCCAAGTTTAAATTTATTTATGGATGATAACCAATGTGTTAGAATCTTGGTTTGACTTTTTAAATTGATTCGAAGAACTTAATAGGAGCATATCTATGAAAAAGTACTTTTCATTCATAGTAATTTGATCTAGAACCATAGCCTTTTCTTGACTTATAAAAAGATGAATAAAAGTGAGTTCTTTAAGGTATACTATTCATAATTAATTGTAAACTAACTGAGTTCTTTAAGGTATACTATTCAAGATTAATTGTAAACTAACTTGAAACAAATAAATTGTTCTAAGTCTATTCATTTATTTGTGTGTTTGTGTACTAGATGGAACGTGAACATCGTAGATGGATGTACGATAGGAATTATTCTAATCGATGTGGATTAAAGGAATAATTTGTTGATGGTGTTAAAATATTTATTGCTCAAGCAAAAACACTTCCTGAATTTTGTAACGAAGGAACAATTAGGTGTCCTTGTGTGAAATGCAAGTGTACAAAGTTGTTGCAACCAAAAAATGTTAAAGTTCATCATTATAGAAAGGGGTTTAGGGAAAATTATTATGTGTGGACTATTTATGGAGAGAGCTATTGTAGTGTTGGTGATGTTTATTTTCAAAATCTAGTTAGTGGTGAAAGAAGTACACAAATGAAGAATTGTCACGACCCAAATCCCAAACCTGGTCATGATGGCGCCTCTCGTGAATACAAGACCAGCCAACAAAACAAACGCTTCCTTTTAACTGTTATTTAACATTTATAAAGCTAAAACGTGATTAGCATAATCAAAAGCGCGAAAAATAACGATAACAACAGGGAACCATCCCGTCACAGCCCGACATCGGGGTGTCACTAGTCATGAGCTACTACAGAGTTTACTAAAGTACTTCAAGTCCGGAAATAGGAATAAAGTCTGAAAGTAACACGAACAACATAAAATAAGGGAGAAGATCTGGTGCTGCGGATGCTAGCGGTCACCTGGCTCAGCTGTGATAACAAATCTTCAATCAGCTCAAAACCCGCTATCGGGTGAACAATACCTGCAACTGCACATGAGGTGCAGGGAGTAATATGGATAAATAATAACTGAGCAGTAAAAAAATACGTAAAACAGATCATCATACTGTATAGGAGCAGAGAAGAACCTATAAATGGGGAAAAACAGTGAAAACTTGTGAAAAACTTTAGAAATATCTTGGCTCAGTTTTAAACCTCTTTTGAAAATGATGTTTTCAATGGTTATCGAACGATGCTTTCAAAATAGTTTGTGACACTATGCACAAAAATCCGCCCCTCGTGCAATATCCTTGTCCTTGGTCAGCCACTCAGGCCCCAACACTCAATGATTAGATAGTACATGCACAACAGATGAATATCTCAAGAAAACATTACAAACAACAATTAATGAATAAATGCGTGAATGCAATGCAATGCAATGCATATGATGGTACGTTCCAGTACCCACTGCGGCGCGCAGCCCGAGCCACCCATATTTATTTAACGTCAACAATGCTCACTGGGGGTGTGTACAGACTTCGGAGGGGCTCCTACAGCCCAAGCGCAATATCAAGCCATCTCGTGGCATAAAATTTAGGCCCTCAACCTCATATCAATATCAATGTAACCAACCAGGCTCTCGGCCTCAATTTCAATGTAACACCGCTGCGGCGCGCAGCCCGAGCCACCCATAATCAGTATAATACTGCTGCAGCTCGCAGCCCGAGCCACCCATAATGTTTCGAGTCACATCACACAGTGTCATTGTTACTACTGTTTCAAGTCACTGCTGCGGCGTGCAGCCCGAGCCACCCATAATCAGTCCAGAAAATATCATAATCCCCTTGGGCATTTATAAAACAGTAGTTCTTAGCCTGAAATAACATTTAAAATATCATTTGAGTTTTCAAAACTTAGAAATACGGCTGAGTTTACAAAAGAGTATTTAAAATCTTGGACTGAAATCAAATGACATGCAAGATATACAAAAACAGTAATCTCAATCCCCGAAGGATTCACATAGTTGGCACGAAGCCCAAATATGGCAATCAGCCCAAATTATGATGATATCAAGTAGTTTCAGTCAAATACGCAGTAAAATCAACAACCGGGACAGACCAAGTCACAATCTCCAATGGTGCTCTACCCCACGCTCATATCCGGCGTGCAAGTCACCTCAAAACAGCACTATGATGTGCAAATCCGGGGTTTCAAACCCTCAGGATATCATTTACAAGTATTACTCACCTCGAACCGGTGAAATCTCTAGCCCGCAATGCCTTTACCCCTCAAATTAGCCTCCACGTGCGTCGAATCTAACCAAAATCAGAGCGAATACATTACAATATGCCAAGGGAACAATACCCAATAAAAATAATCGAAATATAGCAAAAATCTTGAAACTAACAAAACCCGAGCCCCGGGCTTGCTTCTCAAAGAATTACAAAACTCACATTACCAGATTCCTCATCTCGCCACGAGTCCATACATACCAAGAACTCCCAAATCCGAGCTCAAATGACCTATCAAATCCCAATTTGAAACATCAAAACTCAAGCCCTAGCTTTACCCCTTTTTAATGAATTTCAACCAATTTCCATGTTAAATCTACCATAAACTTGAATAATTAGGCCAAGGAACTTACCTCTAATCCTTCTCCCTTGAATCCCTCTTCCAAAATCGCCTCAAAGCTCTCAAAATCGCTCCACAATGGAGGAAAAATGACATAAGTTCGCGGATGAAATAATGATATAAACCCTTCTGCCAACAGCGATTTTCGCTTCTGCGGCTAAATAACCGCACCTGCGGTCACCGCACATGCGACCAAACGACCGCTTATGCGGTCACACTTAAAATCCCCTGGACCGCTTATGCGGTCTAGAACCGCTTCTGCGGTCGCCGCATTTGCGAATCCATGACCGCTTCTGCGGAAAAGGGTTCCCAGACCCAAATCCGCTTATGTGACCGAACCACCGCATCTGCGGAACCGCTTATGCAGCCCCTTTTCCGCAGATGCGGAAACAACAGAACCAACAAACCTCTTCCATGAAACAAACTCCAAATTCACCGTTTAACCACCCGAAATCACCCCGAGGCCCCCGGGACCTCAACCAAAAGAAAAGATATGATCTATTACCTTATTCAAACTTGCTCGAATCATCAAGTCACTATAGTTAACATCAAAATCATCAAGTTTCCTCAAATCAAAGACTAAATTCAGCCAAAATTTCCAAAACTCGTATTCGATCAAAAACCCGACCCAAACGATGTCCGAATGACCTGAAAATTTGCACACATATCCAAAATCACCCAACGAAGCTACAGCAACTCGTGGAATTCCATTCCGACCCTCTGATCAAAATCTCACCTATCAACCGGAATTCGCCAAAATTCCAACTTCGCCAATTCAAGCATAATTCTACATCGGACCTCCAAATTCAATTCTGATCGCACTCCCAAGTCACAAATCACCTCCCGGAGCTAACCGAACTATCGGAAATTCACATCCGAGCCCTCTAACTCATAAGTCAACACCCGGTTGACTTTTCCAACTTAAGCCTTCTTAAAAGAGACTAAGTGTCTCATTTCTTATCAAAATCAATCCAAATCAACTCTAACACACCACATACCGATAACGAAATATGAAGAAGCATGAAATGGGGGAAACTGAGCAATAACACCTGAGACGATGGGTCAGGTCGTCATATCCTCCCCAACTTAAACCATCGCTCGTCCTCGAGCGTACCCAGAGTTGTACTAGAAGCCAACCAATAGCTGAATGACCTTACCAAGCATATACCCGGGGTGATCCCGCGTCACCCTATCTCACATGGGTCCGATAACACAACATAGCTGAAATCTCACAATCCGTCGAGACCATAAACCGTGGAACCACGTTGCACTTTCTGAAATTATAAAAAAGACCAGAACCTCACATCTATACTCAGAATAAGTCCGAACCAGCTGTAATATCCCATACCTGCAACTGTGAGCACGTGATTTTTGCCCCAAAAAAATTATTCCAAAAATATATGCAAAAATAATTTTTGTATGGAAACTTATTGATAATTGTGTGGAAATACCAGGATTTATTTTTATTTTTGGAAAATAAAGCAAAGAAAAGCAAAAGAAAATACCATTTTTTGTATTAATTAGAAAATACCAAAAAATAGAAATTAATTACTCTTTAATTCTAGAAAATCAGAAAATTAAAAGAAAAATACAAAGAAAATACAAGGAATAATAAATACAGAAGTAAAATAAAAAATACAAAAAGAAATAAATATAAAAAAATATATAATACAAAAATACAAGAAAATACAAAAGATAATACAAATACAAAATACAATATGTAATACAAAGAAATTGGGCCAAATAACAATTTCAGTGGCCCAATTGATACAATACATAGACCAAGCCCGTCTGCCTATACATAATCCAAACGACACCGTTCTAAGTGAGCAAATCTGGACCATCGAATAATTGATCAAACGGTCCAAAACAACGGTTGCCTAATAACTAAAACGACGGCGTACCTTTGAACCAATCTGAGCCGTTGATATCATACATCTGATGGTCACAATTAAATGACCATTTAATAATGACGACGTCGTTCTGGGTGTAATTGCATCTGGACCGTTGGTACATTTAATCCAACGGTTCTAGATCATCCGAGGCTTTTAAATATACAAACAATACATATCACATTCATTTGTATATCTCTCGTCTTTAAACATAAACCCTAGCC
>MU670517.1:8898-22457 GCA_026770625.1 Nicotiana glauca
TCATACCTGATGGAATTCCCTTCGAATCCTCTCCAAATCGCCCAAAATCGCCTCTTGCCGAAGTCAAAATGTTTTCTTAACTTCTGAAATTTGCAAACACTATTCATTAAACACAGTCCAGATTTCCGCTTTTGCAGTCCTTTAACCGCACCTGCGGTACCGCTTATGTGACAAATTGACCACTTATGCGGTCACACTTAAAACACCTGGGACCGCTTATGCGATCCATACATCCGCTTATGCGGTTTACCTCCAACCGCTTCTGCGGTATATTAACCGCTTATGCGGACTCGCTGAAGCGCCTACACGTCCGCTTATGCGGAAAATCCCTGAGCCACACCTGCCTGCTTCTGCGGCCTCCCCCACCGCATCTGTAGAACCGCTTAAGCGGCTCCTTTTCCGCAGATGCGGAAATATCAGAAGGTTCAAAAAAAATCTGCTGCAACAAAATGCTTCTAACTTTCGATTAATCATCCGAAATCACCCCGAGGCCCCCGGGACCTCAACCAAAAATACCAACACATCCAACAACCTTATTCAAACTTGCTCGAATCATCAAATCACTATAGTTAATTTCAAAATTATCAAATTTCACCAAATCAAAGCCTAAGTTTCTTAAAAACTTCCGAATTGCACATTCGATCAAAAACCCAACCAAACGATGTCCAAATGACCTAAAAATTTGCAGACATATCCAAAATCACCTAACGAAGCTACTGCAACTCTCGGAATTCCATTCTGACCCTCGGATCAAAATCTCACTTATCAACCGAAATTCGCCAAAATTCAAACTTCGCCAATTCAAGCATAATTCTATACCGAACCTCCAAATTCGATTCCGATCACACTCCTAAGTCACAAATCATCCCTTGAAGCTAACCAAACTACCAGAATTCACATCCGAGCCCTATAACCACATAGTCAACTTCCGGTTGACTTTTCTAAAACAAGCTTTCTTCTAAGAGGCTAAGTGTCTCATTTCCAACTAAAACTAACTCAATTCTATTCGATTCATTCATATACTGATTTGAAGTATAGAACAATATAATATGGGAAAAACGGGACGGTAACTCACGTGACAACGGGCCGGGTCGCACAGTTTATTAATTCTTTCGATCAGTTTCCATATCGTTATAGTCATTAGGAAGCCTTATTTTCTCTTCTCCTCAAATATCCTTTAATTTTAAATTTTGTACCCTACATGAACATACAAAGTCTCGTGTTACTCTTTTTTAAAAATACAGAAAAGCGAGTAAAAAATACAATCGATGGTCACGATTTACTTCCGTAGAACGATCCATGCTAAATTGTAGTATATCTTTAACACGTCGGTGTAGGTTTGATTCTTTTTGTGATGATTCGATAGGTCATTTTGATCTTTAGCCATTATTTACGTGTTCCGAGACCTCAAATAGCTCTATTTAGTGTCTCTCGATTTGCCTGCGCAATTCAAATCTTTCCCGGAAAATTTTTAGGTGAAAAATTTAAGAAAATATGAATTTATGTCTTTGAGATGATTTGAGTTGATCACGGTCAATATTTTGTGTAAACGGACCCGGATTATTATTTTGACGGTCCCGTGGATTTGTATCGTGATTTGGGACTTGCGCGTATGCCCGAAATTTAATTCAGAAGTCCCTAGCTTCTTTTAGCTCATTTTGCCGAAAACTAGTATTTTTGAAAGTTAAAGAATTTTAAGGTTTGACCGAAAGTTGACTTCTTAGCTAACGAGTTCGGATTTTGATGTTAAAATTTGGAATAGTTCCATACTGCTATTTGAAACGTATAAGCCAAAATGCTTAAACGCGATTCTAGTGTACTTGAGTTCACTTTGAAAGTTCATTCATTTTGAGGATTAATTCGTTGTTCTATGTGTTATTTTGGCATTTTCATTGCGCGAAAAAATTTGTATGATGTTATTACACTTATGTGCATGTTTATTTTCGAGCCCGAAGGGCTCAGGTGAGTTTCAGACATGTTTCAGATGAGTTTTGCATAGGAAAGATCTGTTGGTGCAATACCACTACTAGTGTTCTATTGCAGACCTCGCAATTGCGAGGTCTGGTTCGCAATTGTGAGCCTCGCGTTTGCGAACTATGATTCACATTCACGAGCATAGTCTGGGCTGCATGAACTTTGCATTTGCGAAAATTTCTTTGCATTTGCGGACACTAGACCTTCGCAATTGCAAAGTATATGGTCGCAATTGCGATCAATGGCTACTAGGTACTGCTTTGCTTTTGCGAAGTGTTGGTCGTATTTGTGAGGGACCTGGGTTCACATTTGCGATGACTGTTCTTCTGAGACAGGGTTTGCATTTGCGATCCGTTTCTCGCATTTGTGATGTTCGCAATTGCAATATCCGCAGCAGGGTAAAAGAGGGGCGAGGCTTAGCTCATTTATCATATTTTCTCAACCCTAAACATCCTAGAGGCATTTTTTTCAAGAGATTATTTTTCCTAAATTCATTGGTAAGTGACTTTAATCTTTTTCTTTTCAATTACCCAATAAATTTTATACGATTTTAATATTAAATTTAGGCTTTTCATGGTAGAAATTAGGGATTTGGGTAGAATTAGAAATTTTTGTCAAATTGCGATATAGACCTCGAATTGAGGTCGGATTTCGAAACAAATTACATAACCGGGCTCGGGGGTGAATGAGTCATCGGGTTTTGGTCCGAATCTCGATTTTGACCAAGCGGGGCCGGGGGGTTGCCTTTTTAAAAAATGTTCTAAATTGTAACCTCTTCCAATTTGTGGGAAATTTCTAAAGCTTAATTTGAATTGTTTAGTCAATAAATTACTAGATTTGATTGGTTTGGAGGCTTATTCAAAAGGCAAGGTCGTGATTTAGTGATTGCTTGAGTTGATGAGCAAGGTAAGTGTTGGTTTTAGCCTTGACTTGAGCGAATTAGGGACCTTTGAACTACATGTTGTGTGAATTATGTGTGAAACGACGTATATGCAAGGTGACGATTGTATATGCGCCATTACCTTACTTGCTTCCTTATTTTGTTGCTTCTTAATATATCTTGCTACATGCCTTAATTAATATGTCCTCATTTGACTTTCATGTCATAATTGCTACTTGCCATTTAGTTATCCATTTATTAAATTGTCCATCTTATCTATGATTTCATGCTTAATTGTTAAATTATCTCTACTTTCTTTACTTGCATATTTAGTTGTCTTATGCCTTTCCTGTCTTACTATTTTGTAATATTTCTTGCCTTCTATAGCATAGTCATACTCGTATGAATTGTTAATTGGAGAGCACTAATGAGTTTTTGAAGTTGAGACATATGAAGTTTTAGAGGTTTTCGGGGTATTATGTGATTTTTTATTTGCCTCGTATATTTACCCTCTTGACGTAGGAATTCTTGTGAATTTTGGTTGTTGAAATGCTATTATTGATTTGAACTGTTTGGGGGAGCGAGTTGCACACCGCAACAGAGAATGAAAGGTAATGAATTAAAATGGCGAAATAAGTACAAATTATGATGTTGACATATGATAATATGGTGGAATCGGGTTGCGCGCCGCAATAAATTATTTAAAGTTGATATTAAGGGATCGAGTTGCACGCCGCAACAGATTGTTTAAACTTATATTTGTTTGTGACTGATGGATTTGCTTTGGTATTCGAGGAGAGTTCAGGTGACTCGTTATTTTGACTCTTTAGTAGTTGGATTTGAGCTCGTTGTTATGAAGTACCTGTTTCATTTCCGTACCTATCTTTTATGCTATTATTATTATTATTATTATTATTATTGTAGGTGACCCGTCTTAGCCCCGTCACTATTTTGTCGAGGTTTGGCTCGACACTTACAGAGTACATGGGGTCGGCTGTACTAATACTGCACTCTGCACTTCTTGTGCAGATACCAGAGTTGGTCCCAACGGCGCTATAGACTTGCTCGGATCCAGCTACCCAGAGAAGACTTGACGTATAGCTGCACAACGCCCACAATTCTAAAGCCCCCTTCTATTTTCTTTAGCTGTTTACTTTGATTCAGATATTTGTATTTATTTCAGACCACTATCTATAATGCTCACGTATTCGTGACACCAGTTCCAAAGTTTGTATTTGGATTTCATCTCTTATTAGCTTATTTCCTTATTGCTAATTATTCAGTTTCATTCTTGTCATTTAATTTGGTAAATTATTAAAATTGTTAATAGATATAACTAACGTCGGCTTGCCTAGCAAGAAAATGTTAAGCGCCATTACAGTCTCGAGGATGGGAATTCCGGATCATGATATTTTTTTAGTGAACTAACATGTACAATAACATTTTTTTAAAATAATAAGTGATATATGATACAAATTAAATTCAAGTTTTTTACTTGTTTTTATACCATATTAAATTATGTGACCATTTTATTTAAACGTTTAGGAAAAATATTTTTATCTACTTAATTATGTTTTCAACAACTAGTTTCAAGGTACGCGCGATGCGCCTGTACCTCGTATCGATGAGTGCTAATTTATATAAAAATTATGCTTGAGTTATAAATGAAAACGTAAGTTGTTGAGGATGATCATGAACGTTGATAGTGTATAACTAACTCAGTCGAGAAGAAATTGTCTCGTAAAAATCTTAAATCATTAGTGAATAATTACATATATAATTTGTTCCAATCATATTTTTAATTTTACAAATTATCATGCTTTCTTTTCAGCTTGAACAAGAACACATAACTTTTGAAAACTTATATAGTACTGAAGGATAGTATTTAAAATATATCAATATGCAACTAATAATTTACTGTCAAATGAATACGAAATCAAAGTGCAATAAAAACCAGAAAAATAAAAATACTCAAGAAGCATACTAAAGCAAGCTAGTGAAGAAAAGGAGTTCAAATATAAAATATATTATAGTGCATATATAAAGTTCAAAAGTTAGCATGGAAGGAATTTATATGATTATTACACATTATTCAAATAAGAACATAATTTATAGAAGGTTAAGTTAAATTAATTTTGATTAAATTTTAATTAATTTGACAATCCTAACTATAAGAACTTAATTCAAATATGGAGAATTTAATAAATAAAAGTTCAGTTAATTTGAAGATATTACAAAGTAAATATTAAAAAACAACATTAAAGAATTATAGTTATTTTGCGATGAAAATTTTATGCTCAAGGAATCCTTTTTTACGTGTCTTTTTGACAAGCTAGCTATTTAGGCTTAAAACATTTCTAATTTTTAGTACCACCAATTATACTTGTGTTACCTACTTCAATTAGGAAAGAATTTATGTCAGGTAAATTTCAAGTAATTTTTAATTAAGAATCAATAAAAATATTTCAAACAATGAAATATTTAATACTAAATTTTAATTGATTTTAAAGTCCTAAATATTAGGAAAATAATACAAATTACAATTTTGTTCTATATAAAGTCTATTTTTAAACGGTAAAAAAAGTGAACGATATTTGGTTAAGGGCTTTCGTGCTTTTAATACAGTATATAGATAGATAGTTATAGATTATAAAGATCATTAAACCCAGGAAACTTAAAGGAGAGGAGTAAGATTCTTATCATCTTGTACATAATTAGGAAAAGGCGTGGCAAATTCACAAAGATCTTCGACTTCTAGGAAACTTAAAGTAGAAAAGTAAGATTTAAATAAGGAATGTTTTAACAATCAAAATTTTGTTGATTTTAGCATCTTTAATAGTAGAAAAATAATTAAATTACTAATTTGTCCAATATGAACCTTATTTTTTAAGGATAAAAAAAGCAAACAACATTTCCCTAATGACTTTCGTACTTTCAATACAGTATAGATAAATATAGATTAGATAAAAAAAAAAAGTAGTACTACCAAGTACAAAGTTAACCCTTCTCAATCCCGCCGCCTCTCGCCAAAAATTAGAATTGTTAGCGTGTATTAGTATCTATGAGGAAATTCTACTAGGTAGCAATGAAGCAGTTTAACCCAATACCAGCAGCTTTCGATGTTCCAGAATAGCAGCTGGTATGTATAACAAGAAGAAAGCAGAAAATTAAGGGGAAAAAGGAGCCCAAATAAAAAGAGAGAGAAAGGATATCGATAAAGATTTTATTTTGTGTGCATTTTTATTTGTAATGCGACCTTACATACGTAATAAAAATACACACAACATAAAATATTTTTTAGTTTGTGATGAAAGGTATAAAAGAGCTCGATCGTATGATAGTGGTAAGAGCAAAATCTCATTAATATCAGCTTGATGGTCCATTTCTACTAGAATTCTCTCCAAGACTATCATAGTAATTAATTTCTTATGAGGTCGTAATGGAATATGAATTGAAGGAAAAGAAAGGAGGGAAAGAAGGACGATAATTAATTTAGTATATGGAACACATATAGAATACGGACAGGAACATGAACAATAATGACATTGGAATGGCTTGAGTAGTAGAACATAGAAAACGAAAGGTAGATATCAGCACGAGGAAGCAGCTAGCAAGGGAGAGTTGCTCATTCCTATTGTAAACATCTCCAGAGAAATTATCTATTAAATTTGTGGATATATCTATATCTATCTATAGTTATGATAAAAACATGAATATAATATCGGTTTACGAAAATAATCTTATAATATTAAATATAATAGCTCACAATAAAAGGACATAACCGGAACTCTAGACATAATCCTATTAGCTTTAGGATACAATATTTCAAGTTAGGAATCCCTACATGATTACCAGTAGGAGTTTTATTTGAATAATTAATTTAAAGTATAGAAATATAATGATAGAATGCGGATTTGCTCCAATAAGTAAAGCTCCATTAATTTTCAATACATATCTAGATGGCAGCCATTTTTCCCTATGAAAATTTAATGGCCTTGATTGCAACCTCTTTTTCTCTAACCATCTAAACCATTTTTCTCATTCAAGACAAAGAAAACAAATATTGAACCCGACACGAACTAATGAAAAACTCATGATACATATTTTTTTACTTCAAATTTGAAAATCAGATTCACTAACAAAATCTCCAATATGTTACTATTGGTTTTCAAAATGGCAAACAAAGAAACAAGCTTCATTGGAAACGAAACTGAACGACAATTTTAATTATGAGTGTTATAGCAAAGAAGAATTTTTTTTTTGTGTGAGTTTCTCTATCTTCTCTGTAGTCTACAATTTAATTAATTTTCTCTATAATATTTGCTCAATAACAGTACAATCAAGTTGAGGAGGTTCTTATGAAGAAAATATATATGGGGTTTCTCACCCTTGGGCTTCGACAACCTCCATGCGTGCTGTCATGGAACTGGAGATGAGAAGGACTGGATATTTCAACTAAATTATTTATCGAAAAAAGCTAAACGGATTCCTATTTCAAGCTAGATACGGAAATGGGAGCCTACAAGTTTGTTAGTACTACATGTTAGCATGTAAACTTAATACCTTTAGGAACACGTTAGCTTTCTAATAATAATTCCTTTGGGAATAAAGACATATTTTTAGTCATGTAATTCTATAATGTTTAGGATATATTTCTTAAAATTTTTTATTACTAATTTAATTTGAAAATGTATTATCATGTGCTATTACTAACTTAATTTGAGAATGTATTATATTGTCCAAATTCATTTAGAAAATGAGAGTCCATACAATTATAAAGGCACGAATACAATATTGATAGACCAAAATAGTCCTAAAATATTAAATAGAAGAACTTATAGAAAAAGAATTAAAATGACATTTTTTTTTGGACTGCAAGACCTTCTATGTTACTTTTTTAATATTTAATATTTTAAAAATAATATATTTTTTCTATTAAATTTTTATTAATAATATGTAGGAAGGCTGAATAAAATCAATTTCATAAGAATCCTCCCTATTAACATTATATTACCACTCCATAATATCTAATACTAAGAGAAAATAAAAGAAATATTAAACGAACTACATACAGCGTTGAAATTGCGAAAAAATATCCCCATATTATATTTGAACTATTTCCTACTCAAATAATTTTAATTAATTTTTCTGGTAATATTGAAAAATATTCTCAATTACTATTAAATAAAAACTAAAAAAATATTTAAAAATATAAATGTGTGAGAAATAGAAAGAAAAATGATTGGTAAGAGTCAATACCATTAATGATTCTACACACTTAAAGATCTAAAAGTGAAATATTTTTCAAAAGAAAATTTCTGGTGGATAAAATAATAATTAAGATTAATCTTCAAATAAGAGATGAACTAATATTAAATATGTGGATCAATATAAAATAAATTATTTTTATGTTAAGACCAAATAATTAAATCTTTCAACGAATTATTTAGCAATAGAGTCCAATTTAATTTTTTTTTTAAATTTGTTATATGAGTAAAATTATTTTTCAAGTTAAGAAAAATCTTAGGGTATATAAATTTATTCCATAAAAAGAGTGTTAAAGTTTAAAAAAATTAAAACATAAAGTAAAAAATGTTATTATAGTATTAAGAATTGAAGGACCATACAAGTGTATGTTTAAGCACAATCAAAAGCTAAATTCTGAACAAGAACAAGCTTTCAAGACTATATTATACATAGACGACTCTTATAGCGGGATTATCCTTTGTAGATGCCTCCGGCAGAATCGAAATAATATTCTATGTCATACATTACTTGAAAATCTCAAACCAAGATGCATGATATTGCTAGCAATAATAACAAAAAAATTTGATATACCTCTTCAAATAACTGAAATAAACATCATAAATATATGAAAGCAGAAAACACTGCTAAATTTATAAGAAAAGTAAAATTGATAATATGGGATGAATCGCTTATGGCCCTGGGGATATATTGAATACCAGCGAACCATTTGGTAAAAAAAAAATGGCTTGGAAGGTGATTTCTGTCAAGTACTCTATATCAATAGTTACAAAATAGATGAAAGTAAGGACTGTAAAAATTAGCTTGGCAAAATTATACTTATGGACTCAAATTAAAAAGATTCAACTGATAAGAAATATAAAGTAAAAACATGTCCAGTATTCAGTAACTTCTTGCTTCATGTCAGAAATAAAAAAGAGCATATAGTTCTTTCATAACGCTTGTTTATCAATATCAATTGTAATAGTAGTGCATTTAATAAGGAAAATATTTCTATCAATAGATAAAATCGCAATTTATCCAAATTGCATGATAGAATTAAAAGGCTATCTTAGCTAGCAAAAATGAATATTTTGATCAATTAAATAAATAAAGCACAAGGAAAAACATCCTAAATATTAGACTGTATTTATCGCAATATGTTTTTTTGCACGAACAAAGAAATATCAATCGACAACAAGAGTTCTGACTATGGCAGAACAACCAAAACATTAGAAAGAAACATACACAAAAATATTATCTACAAAGAAGTGTTCTGTAAGAATATACCATCAAATTAAATACTTTTAAACTATAATACGTAATCATCTAACTAACACGACTAAATTGATCATTTGTGTATGTTCTGATGATGTTCTTTCATTTTGAATTCACTTATTATGCTAATGTAATGATATTTTTCCGCTTTCAGATGATTTAAATAGTTAAACCACCATGTATCATTATTAACGTGCAACACACGTTCATAAATACTAGTATATATATATATATATATATATATATATATATATATATATATATAACCCTCTTAATTATGCGTACATATATATTCCATACTCCAATATATATGTTATACACAGAAGTCTACTAGTTTTCTGACTTAATTATACTCGGATTACAAATAGGCAACCCCGGTTTCAATCATAAGATCGTGCAGAATCCCTAAAATCACAATATTGAAAAAAAAAGCAAACACGATGTTTATTTAACCAAAAAATAGAATTTCGGTTTAAAGCTAGAAATTAAGAGAAAAATTGGGTTACTGATAATCAGGAGACGAAAAGAATAAGAGACTTTTGATAATAATAAAGAAGTAAATAAGTGTGTATTTCAGTGTAATATCAATGATATTCCGTGTCCTTACAAATGCTGAGACCTCCTCTTTTATAGTTGATTCTAGGAAAAGGTGTAATGCCTTAGTCTTAATGAGACAATTATGAGCAATAAAAGATATTAAATGAAACGTTACATAATCATTCCTATTTAATACCAATTTTCTAGCATATTGAGTATTTAATACTGAATTTGGACTCCTTTTCGTCATCAGATCCATATATTTAACGCCTTCTGATTTCCTGGCTTTAAATGACTTAAATAGGTACGAAGCTTGTATTATTTGAATTGCTTCTCGTGCCTATTTGTCTTTCTTCTCCCCGTATCTGTTGTCACTCGTGCCTCTTAACTGATCATCATGTTTTGACCATTTGTCCAGTCTACGTGTCATGCCACTTCATCTTCAATATAAATTCAGTTTTTTCTCAATACAGATAGCCCCCCCACTTTCCATTTGTTTATCAATTAAATATTTGGGAAGTGGATCTTCATAAAAAGAGAATTTTTGCCGTAATTAATGCTATGACAATACTGACGCTTTAGTTGTCCCTTCTATTTAATGTTCTGCACATGTGTCACCTTCTGATTGGCTTTGTAATTCTGCAGCCTTTTTTCAGGGTTTCTTCATCACCTTTATTCACGAAGTGATAGTTGCCTTTATTATAGGCTTTCCATCATTACACTTCTTTATTTGACGGTTGCTGTTATATACATACTTAACCCTGTTTCTTTTGTCTTCTTCTTCATAGATCTTCAACAAATAATTTATTACTCACTTTTGCTCTTTTTCTCCTTTAGTTTATCCTTCTTCAACAATGTCATCTTCAAAACCTAACCCTAGGAAAGTCCCAATTCTAGACAACTTTCCTAATGCCCCCGTAAGACATAGAAGAGGCAGAGGATGTAGGCTTCGTAGCCTAGAGTCCACTCGTGGTGGTTTATCTGGTTCTGTCGCTCCTCCTTCTAGTTCTGGCATTAGAGGTTCCACCTCTAAAACTTCTTCTTCTAAAGGTAAAGAACTTTCTGAACCTCTCTGAGAACCTTTAGTTGAAGAAATTGTACCCAATGATTTATCTTTTGGGAATGATAGAAAATCTCTCCAAGAACAGGTTATAAACTTAGAGAAAGCTGACACCTATCCTTCTCTAATAACTGAACCTGTGATTCCCACTGTTCGGAAAGATTGTAATTGGAGAGATAATCTTCGTATGATGATTCCTAACCCAAACCAGAGAATTTCTTCTTTCAGAATTGGATTCTCTTTCGTTTATACTTATCCCTTTACTTTGGGATTTAATCCTGCTATTGACCCAGTCATACTTGAATTTTGTCGCTTTTTCAAAATTTGCTTAGCACAAATAGGCCCTCTTGTTTGGAGAGCTGTGGCTTGTTTGAGGTATTTGTCTACCAAAGCCAATGTTAATTTTACTTTCCCCCATCTTATTCACTTATACCATCCCAAATTATTTTGCCATGGAGTTATTACCTTGACTGCAAGAAGCAAGAAGGTTTTGGTAAATCCCGAGGATGACAAGGATCGTGGGTGGATACTCGTTACGTTGCTGTACGTACGGTGGATTTGTTGGGTGAAACAAATATCCCCTTCCCTGAGAAGTAGAATTTTTCACGTAAGTTTTCTTTTACTTACCGTATCTATTTTTAAGAATACTTCTTTTCTAATGTCGTTTCTATTTGGTTTTCCATAGCAACCATGGGAGATGTGAAACCCGTTCCTAATTTCCGTGGTTGGGTAGATTCAATTTTGAAAACTACGCCGATGGAGGCGAGAACTTGGAAATCAATTTCCCATTTACATGGTTGGAGAGTGAAGACCCACAGTTTGCATTTCCTTATGCTTTGTCGCATATTAAATTCTTTCTTGTTTTAACTCTTTATCCATCTTTTTATCAGGATTTGGTATCAGGGGTATGGCAACTGAGGTAGCCGTTGCCCTTCGAGCTTCTTCTAGCTCTTCACTTTCTTTAGAAAAAACTAAACTCATGCTGTCAAAGAGGAAGGTTATAGAAGAAGAATCTGAGAATGAAGAAGAAGAAGATACCTCCTTAATTGCTAGGCCAAGGTGCCAGGAGACGCATCATTTCTGAAGATGAAGCTGAAGATACTCCTACTCAAACCTCTATCTCCGAGTCTGTTCAGATTCCTTCTGATGAGGACACCACTCCAAGGGACTCTAATGAATCTATTCGACATCTCTTTGTTAGTGGTTTTGAGAGCGGAGAGCTTGGGCCAGTTCTTGATGAAACTCCCCTCTCTTCTTCTATTCCTGTTTCTTCTATTCCTCTTTCAATTACGAGTATTCCCTTGTCCGTTTCTTCTGTCTCAACCTTGACTTATTTGGCTCCTGTTTACACTACTTCTACTGTTCCTCCTTTTATTGCTCCCCCTTCCTCTGTTCAACACGCAGAGGAGGGTTCCAGTAGCATAGGTTTGACTATGAGGAGCGTTACCCTTGAGGTTCCTGGTAATCACAGCCTCTTAAGGAAGTCAGGTGGAGTAGATGTGTGGCTTGAGCCATTGATTGGAGATATTGAGAAGAATAAGCTGAAGAGCCACAGCTGTTTGACTCTGATGAATGACATAGTTCATTCTACTTTGAAGGTACTTTTCCTTTAATTAACAAGTTTTTTTTATACATTATCTTTCTAAATTCTCACACTTGCTGCATTTCCCTCGTAGGCTAATCTTATTGGTACTGAGTTGATGGGAAGGATCTCCCTTTTGGAAAATAAAACCCGTGAGTCTCATAAGGCTATCCACGAGGCTGAGAAAATAGCCAAGGGAGCCCAGTTAGAAGCAACTAATTGGAAGGAGCAGTTTGAGAATGCTCAGAGAACCATAGAGGAATTACAAGAAAGTAGAAATCATTTGGAGCAGCAAAAGCGTGGTTTGACTTCTGAGCTAGCAGTTGCTAAGGCTTCTTTAAGCCAGTTTGAAAAAGATAAGGAGCTTTTGGAGTGCTCGTTTTCTGGACAATTATCAAAATCCAGTGAGGAGATCAGAGAACTTAAGGCACTTTTGGGAAAGAAAGAAGAATATGCAGGGGAGTTAGTGCAAAGCTTGACTCAGGCTCAGGCTGACTTAAGGATTTCTGCTGACAAGATACGTGCTTTAGAGAGTTCTCATGCCTCCCTCGAAGCTTCCCTTGATTCCCATTTAGCTGAACACCAAATATTGAAGAATGATCTGGCTATGTGGGAAAGGGAGTATGGGCTTCTTGAAGAGAACTTCAATATAGAAGTAAGTTGGGCTTTTCTAAATTCCCGTCGTGATGCTTTAATGGAGGACAGTCAAGAAAACTTTGATTTACAATCAGAATTGGCCAAAGTTTTGAAAACGATTGAAGAAAGCCAACAACCACTTGACTCTCCTTCTCCAGCACTCGGAGCTCCTGTGGCAGAAGAACCTTTGAATGATGAAGTCAGTGCTGTGGCAACTGAAGTTGAAAATGTTGTAATTCCAGCTCCCAAAGGTGAAACTTCTATGACACATTCTATGGAAGCTGAAGCTCCCATGACTCCTGCTTCCCTCGGTGACCTTAACACTTCAATCCCAGCTGAAACCGCTCCTATTGTTGCTTCTTCAGAAG
>MU670529.1:0-10448 GCA_026770625.1 Nicotiana glauca
TTACTTTACTTGTTTTTATAGCCTGTGCTAGCGTAGAAGAGCATGTTTAATTGATCCAAGCTGCCTATTTGTTTATATTCTCTTAATTGTGATTATGTGGAGCATGTTAGGCCAGTATTCCTTGATGCCTTGTATTGTGTACTTAAATTTCTGAATATTCACTGATGTTGGTTGCGCATTTACATTGGGACTACGGATGCGGGATTTTCGGGAGTTCCCCCTTGTTTGTTTATTTTAGGACTATGGGTTTGATTCCCGGGAGATCCCCCTGCACTTTTATTTTCGGACTACGGTACGGTATCCGGGGAGATCCCCCTGCACTTTTATTTTGGGACTACGGGACAGTATCCCGGGAAATCCCCATGCACTTTTATTTTGGGACTACGGGACGGTATCCTGGGAGATCCCCCTGCACTTTTATTTTTGAACTACGGGACGGTATCCCGGGAGATCCCCCTGCACACTAATGATTGGATTACAGGATGGTATCCCGGGAGATTCTTTGATATTGATATGAGATTTGGACTACGGGACGGTATCCCGGGAAGTTCCATTGGACAGTTGAGAAAAGGGCTACAGGACGGTATCCTGGGAGACCCTCGTCTATTCTTGTAATATTGTTGTACTTACTCTGTGTTTCTGTATGTCTTGCAGTATTATATTTCATTGATCTGTCTTATCACTTCGCTATGTTCATTAGTTCTCATCAGACTTCGATATTGTTAATCTCTTGCTATTTTATTGTTTTCTGTCTCTGTAGGGCCCTGACCTTTCCTCGTCACTACCCAACCGAGGTTAGGCTTGGCACTTACTGAGTACCGCTGTGGTGTACTCANTGCTAAGTCTGCAGATCCGCAAAGTCTCCTTCTCATTTTACCCCTAGTTATTAGATGTTATTCCGATCCTTCTTTGTATTAGATTATTCTGGTGACTAGAGCAGTGTTAGATTTCTCATAGCCTGTGTTGCCCGTGGGTTTCCGGGTCTTGGAGGTTACTTCAGTGTTTGGTATTAAAGTGTATGTGCCAGGTGGCAACTGTATACATTATTCATGTTATTTAGTTTCTATTACAAATTTTGCAATTTTTATTACTTCCGCAAGGTGTTAGTCTTACCTGGTCGCGAAGACTAGGTGTCGTGATAACGTGTTCACAATTGGTGAACTAGGGTCGTGACAATTTCTGAATTGGTTTATTTATAATTTAAAATCCCTGACTCCTTGATTTACTATTTACTAGTTGGTTTATTTTGTTTCTTACCTTATTTGGTTAACCGTGTATTTCAAAGATTCTTCACTAATTCTTCCCTTAGTTAAACCCCTATATATTTACCCCTAGTTGCCAACTTTGCACAAGATGCTTACTTGATTTCTTTCCTTAAAAGTTTTTTGCCCATTACCGTTTAAGTTTAAACTCCTTAATTAAAGGAAGTTCTTATACTGATTGAGTTTTAATAGATACACAGTTCCATAATTGTTTTCTGTATGTTTTCACATTATAAATACCCGGCTTTTGCATTGACACAGAACACACGAACACTCTGAGTTTCTGAACTCGCACTGACACTCAAAAACTATTCTCTTTTGTTACGTGTACTGTGGCCTGCCTTCAAGTCCAGCTACTTGCTTTTGCTGTATCTTGCTCTTTGAAATTGGTATGTTGTGATTAAGATTTCCAACATCACAACAATGTGTTTATTTAATGCTTTTATCCTCTTGTCTGTCTATTACTGCTGTTCAGTTCAGTACTTATTTTAGCCTGCTATAATTTCTTTTCTGCCTGTCCATAAATTTACAATGAATCCTAAACCCATACCCCCAATGTGTGTGATACTATGGTTTGCTGGAGGCATGACATTACTGGATATTATTGTCCATGACTCAAGCTTGATCCCTGGGATCCTAAACTCTAAGATTCTTTGCTATTGTATGTTATGGTAGGTTTATAGGCATGCCAGCATCTCCGTTGATTTGCATGCCCAAAGCTTACCCTTGCCAAGCATAGGCTCTTAGCAACTTCCCTACCCCCTGAGCCCCCTTTGCATGAATTTATTAACTTGTTTGTGGTTCTTTTCCTCTCATTTATCCCCTCAGAACTCTATTTCTTCACATGCACTCTCTCTTATACTTTAAGTTCTTCCCCCTCTTGTGATCCTTGCCTTGGGACCCATTGAGCTCCCTCTGAACTTGGACACTTGAGGCCTGGCCCTTCCACGCTGCACTTGTCCCTATTCTGGTGATACAATTTGGGTGGGAGCACTGCCCAGAGTCCCATTGAGGTCTTAGGGAAATCTGACACACTGAAATTGGAGAAAGGTTTTGGATCAGTGGTCTTTGAGTTGGTCTATCTCATAATTAGGACATGAAGTCAGAATCAGGCTTCCTCTAGTTGTATTTTCTTTGTAGTTTTGATGTAATTTATTATTTTTGGATTGTAATAAGTTGTAAAGAACATTGGGGCCGGTTAGTGAAAAGGGGTGGGTAACTATGCATGCAAAAGGGTAGAAATCATGCCTATAGGTCTGTTTTAATTCTTCATACTAAATACATGTAGAAACCATGTCTATAGGATGTTCTAATTCAGCATATTCAAATAAATATAGAAACCATGCCTATAGGTCTATTAAAATTATGCATATTCAAATACATATAGAAATCATGCCTATAGGTCTATTCTAATTATACATACTTAGTACATGTAGAAACCATGTCGATAGGATGTTCTAATTCTGCATATTCGGTTACATGTAGAAACCATGTCTACAGGATGTTCTAATGCTGCATATTCAATTACATACAAAAAGCATGCCCTTAAGTTTTTAAACAAAGTTTCACCTTCAGATACTATCCATAAGTTTTATAGCAAGTTTTGCATTTATATATCATGTTCATATGTTTTCAAACAAGTTCTGCATTTTTAGACACCACCTATAGGTTTAAAACGATTTCTGCATTAGATACCATGTCTATAGATTCGAAAACAAGCTTCTGCACCCAGATGCTACATCTATAAGGTTTAAAATCAGCAATGTATAGAAAGCATGCCTATAGGAGTTTCTAAATGAATCTGATTCGTTTCACTCAGTGATAGATCTAAGAATCAGTAATAATATGTATTATCACCTGCAGATCCTGTAATCAATCTGTTAATTCTGCCTCTCTTTTGATAATCTGAGTCCTTCACTTAACCAAAGTTTAGCAAGCATGCCTATAGGATTTAAAATAATTTGTCTCGATTTTTACTGTCTTATCACCTTCTTTACTCAGTAGATATCGTGTGTATAGTAACCCGTCATAACACTTAGGAAAGTCTTAGGGTAATGACTATAAACTGAATCTATTTGTATTAATAATTACAATCAGCAGGCAGGCTTAATTTGGGCTTCTTATCTGAATTATGTAATAAACCAGTCTGCCTCAAATTTTAAACTCTCCCTCATATTTGGTGTTTAATCAGACCTAAACAGTATGTAAAAGTCATGCTAATTATGTACTTTTCTGTTCAAGGAGGTATAACTGGGCCTCTTTTGTTTATATACTTCCCCTAAAATGTGCAATATGTGGTTTTTGTATGTCGCCTTAGATATTTACCTTTTGAAACCTCAAATAAGCCCAATATCCCTCCCATTTTAGCATTAGTAGTCCTAAGTGCCTCCAGGACTGATAGGATTAGGACATCTAATAACATGCAATAAGTAATTGAGACCATCCACGCTTTAAATACCTTAACGGGGCAGGAAGGATAGATATGGATATGATGACCACACGATAATGTCATGTGTATCCCTCATTGAGAAGTGATTACCGGACAGTGTGTGGGGTGATCCATATTTTTAATAAACCTAGGACTCCCCTTTCCTCTATTCTTTACTCTTTTAGCATTATAACTCTTTCTTTTAAAAATCAGCTTTTGTAATTGCCCTTCTCAATCTTGTCTACTTTCAAACCTTTTTGTGTTGAAATCCCCTCTTATGAGCCTCATTTGCTTATATGTTGATTGTACCCAAATTCACAATAATTTTTTGGACGGGAACCATACTAGCGGATTCTGCGGGGTGCCTAACACCTTCCCCTTAGAATAATTTCAAGCCCTTACCCAATCTCTAGTTATTCAAGAAAGCTCAGAATAGAATATATATTGGTATCCTAATGCACCCCAATCATTAGGTGGCGACTCTTTAAATGCAAACCTAATTCTCAAAAGGAACGAGTTGTCCCTCCAAATGTCATAAATCCGATTTCGCGAGAAAAAAGGGTCGTGACAGCATGGCGACTCTACGGGGATTTTTTTTTAGGCTTTTACCATTTTGGACTATTATTGTAAATTTATGCTTGTTTTCACACAATTATTGGTTTATTTCTTTTAAGCATTCAATTTCCTTTTCGATTGCAAAACTGACTTGTCTCCTTTTTTCTTTTCTTTACTACTTTCATTTACTACTGCTTTAAATTATGAAACTATTGTACTTACTGCTTTCTTAACATGCAAATACATAATAACATGCCTTTAATTTATGCATAATCATGCTCAACATCATATTCCACTCATGCCAAATAAATCCTATAGCAACTCTTATAATGAGTGGTTGTGCTCTTCCGATATTATCACCCCTTAAATTCGAAAAAGGAATATTTGCGGTAAAACCAGTCGATTAACGGTATAGTCGAAGGTTCTGTGCCTTTTTCCCCTTGAGATGTCCGTGTAAGAGTACCAATTTAAAACCCCCATAGAAACCTTACTCTGTTTAACTATGCATACATCATGGTCAAGCCTAGCTGAGTCAGTTATGTTGTCCGCATAATGACTCCTTACGATAGCCTTGTCCAAAGTCCACTGGGTTTCCCTAAAATCAAAATGGATATCATCACGTTATGTGCATTTATTTGTAGAACTAAATGCTTTAATGCCAATTATTGATATTCAAATAGTCGAGTCCGGTGGGGTGAGGGCCTAACCCTTTGTCTTGCAAAAATTTGAGGCATGAAGTCCCCTGATTCGGCATGGTCACCAACATCCACCCCAAACTGCTAAGCTAGTGGATGGATTTTCACTCCAGTGATCAGAATCATGTCCGGAAATATTTGGGGAACCTACCTTCTCTCCTGGAAATCCAACCCAACAACAAGATCATAGAAGCTGCTACTTTGTTCTGGGATTGCGAGAGGTCCGTGTTACGCTTTGGGGATATGGAAATGACACCCTTAGTCTAAGAAATAGGGCGATTGGCTGGTATACCATGGGAAACTTTGGGTTTGTTAATGCCTGAGAACCGCAAGAGCAGGGGTTTCCTCAAGATGATGGGTTTGAAGAAAAATCCCGAACTAACATGTTTGAAAGACTCCTATATCCCTTTTTGATTATTTGTACGAAAGGTACGGTCACAACAAATCCTATCGTACCTATCCTGACAAGTTTTCCATCACATCATTGGGACATATTCGCTGAAGGGTCTTTGTGTTCATGTTTTGCTTCCTGGGATTGATCGTGTTTCCGATGAAGAAGGAAAGAGTCCACACCAGACTCGCTATGGTTACTAAAACTCTAGTGGATGGAATTGACGGGCAACCATTCAGCATCGTGCCCATGATCATTGCAAAAATATATCAAGCCCTAGGGAGGTGTCAACAGGGAGCCAAACACTTCAAAGGCTGCAATTTGCTACTTCAACTTTGGCTCGTGGAGAATCTCCAAAACAGTGAATATCGGCAAGAAATTCATCGAAGGGACTGGGAAGATCATATTGCTTTTCATCATCCAAAGCGAATGAATTACATGCCCAACATGTCCACCCAATCGGAGAATGCTAGAGAATGAGTCAAACTCTTCAAAAATCTGACTGAGGACTAGGTACAATGGATGTTCGAGTGGTTTTCGACCGAGGAGTTCACCGTCCAATCCAGAGATGCACCTTTCCTGATGCTAATCAGCTTAGGAGGAACGTACCCCTATGTACCTCTCCAGGTTATGAGACAAGAGGGTAGGAAGCAAGTTGTACCTAGGGTCAACAAGATGAGTCACTTCTTGGCCGACTTCCAGGATGACGATAGTCCTTACAAGTGTCAGACTCAGCATATGTGGCACTGCAAGATTGTCATGGGGAGGGATACGATCAAGCTAGATAGATACCATGCTGGTTGTGCTCCCTATTATTCAGGCTGGTTGGAGGATAAGCATGATGGTCTGGGCCAACCAGGGTTTATTCGAGGCCACATGATCATAAATGAAAAGGCTGAAGCACATGTCAAGTACAATCAACTACGCAAGAGGATCTAGGAATGCATGAGCGAGCACCGTGAGATACAGAAAGCCAATCAAAAACTAATTGAGGAATAGAAGGATATAGCTGTCAGCGCCAACAAGCAACTGGGATATTTGGAGCGAGGTATAGTGGAGTTGGGGAAGAAATTTCTCAAGAGGGTCGAAGACTGCCGGAATGCTGAAGGAAATGAAGGCGGATATCTAGCCAGAGCCTATCTGCTGCTCGGACTGCGCGAGTTAGGGAAGCTATTCGATGAAGCCAAGGATGCCAAATTTGGGGAAGGTCCTTCTGGGACCAAATAGATAGGATTTTTCATTTTGCTTCGTAAAATGTAATAAGGCCAGTGGCCACTAGTGACTTTTATTTCCGGTTATTTAGTGGCGATTTGGGATTCGTCTGCTTTTTATCAATAAAATGAGGCATTTAGCATCCTAATTTCTCCAAACCAATTTGTCGCTAGGCCTACCTCGGGCATCAAGAGGTCCCCAAATTATGACACGCTTTACATTCTTGCGCTACGTGTTTAAATATTGCAACATCTTTTTATAATCCTCACTAACTTGTTACCTTTTTGTTTTTACTTTTGTTTATTTCCCTTTCCCAAATGTTAGTTTGCACACTCTGGCAACATCATCCTATTTCACGAGATCCATGGCCCTCCACTTAGTCCTCCTCTCAGTCCTGTCAGACACAAGAATAAAGGGAAGATGGAAGATTTTAACAACGCCAGAAAGGAGAACTCAACTTAATGGGTAGAGGTCACTCATGGTCACGGTACTCTAGTTCCCAAGGAAAATGCATCCCAACTAGAACAAAAGTTGCTGAAATTTCAGGAAGAACTTGACCAGGTTCGAAATCTGGCAAATCTGTCATTTTCCCTCACCACTCCAGATGTTAATTTCCCAAATATTCAGAACCCCACACCACCACAAAAGATCCCAAAGCAACAAAACCATCCCGCTCCTCACCACCACTGCAATACCTGCCACACCTCAAATAACACCCCACTGCTCATCCCAGAACACCAAAACTCCACAAGTGACCATTGCTACACCCAACATAATACCCCCCATCTACGCGGAGACTATGCCACACTCCACCCAGCCCATCTCAAGCACACATGAGTCCGATGATAAAGACGTGCTCATCAGAAACCTGGCCAAAGAACTTAACAAATTGACTAGCAGAATTCAAGGCATGGAAGGTAGTAAGGGAATTGAAGGGTTGAACTACAAAGATCTTTGCATATAGTCCAATGTCGAACTGCCCGAGGGGTACAAACCTACTAAGTTCAAAATGTTTGATGGTATAAGGGATCCAAGGGTCCATTTGAGAACGTACTATGACAAATTGGTTGGAGTAGTAAAGATGAGAAAATCTGCATGAAACTTTTCATGAGAAGTTTGAAGGGAGATGCTTTATCTTGGTACATTAGCGAAGATCCAAAGAAGTGGTCTAACTCAGTAAGCATGGCGTCTGATTTTATGGACAAATTCAGGTTCAACACGGGGAATGCACTAGATGTGTTCTATATTTAAAATCTAAAGAAGAAGCCCATAGAAACATTTCGCGTGTACGCTACTCATTGGAGGTCCGGAGCTGCAAAGGTTAGACCCGCCTTAGAAGAAGAACAAATGAACAAATTCTTCGTCCGGGCATAAGACCCATAGTATTATGAGAGGTTGATGATGATCGAGGGCCAAAAATTTTCTGACATTATCATACTGGGAGAAAGCATCGAAGGGGGCATCAAAGGCGGGATAGTTAAAAATTTCGAGGCCTTGCAAGCTATAAACAAGGCCTTACATTCAGGCGGTACGTCCAAGAAAAGGAACGTAGGAGCCGTAATGGTGGCATAGAGAACCAAATCTCCCATAAGATACCATGCCTGCCCAATGCCTCCACTTACAGGCCAGCTTACTCCAAACTACCAAGCACCCTCACCCTCTTACCAAGCTCCACCACCCGCTTACTAATCACCTCCCACATATCAGCCTACTTCACCCAAAAATTCCCAACCAGCATATGTTTTCCAAGCGTACAAGACTCAACAATCCTACTATCAATCTCCTCCTCCATGCCAAAACTTCCCTAGACCTCGACCAAAATTTGACTGAAGGCCTCCGAAACAATATACGACTATTGCTGAGCCTATTCACTAGTTGTATGAAAGACTCAAAGTTGCTGGTTGTGTCACCCCTATCCCTGCTACTCGTGAGAACCCTTCCCAATGGGTTAATCCAAATAAATCATATGCATATCATTCCAGCATGAAAGGGTACACCATTGACGAATGCCTCTCTCTGAAAGATAAGATCCAGACATTAATTGATAACAAGATTATTGTGGCAATGTAACCTACTTCGAATATCCGCAATAACCCTCTGCCAGACCATAAGGGTGGAGGCGTTCACATGATTGAAATAGAGGATGTTTGGGATCCCAAATGATCGATCGGTTTGATAATAGAAGGTGACGACCCAAAGAAGTTAATAGTCACCCTTAATCCGATCGTAGTCTAGATTTAGCCCTCTAGGGATGCCCAGGTAAATATGTCTATGCCACTTGAGTTTGAAGCATCATCCTCTGCAAAGACGCCAACACCAATTGAGGTCGAATTCATGTCATTGTGCATACTCCGTTCAGAGTAAAGATAGCCATGCTAATTCCAGTGGCAATGTCGACCGTAACACCAATCCATACAAATGCTATACCTTGGGACTACACAGCCGAGGCAAGAAGGAAAGGAAAGGTCATGTTCGGAGAAGGGAACATGAAGGAAATGAGCGCCCCGGCGAATAAAGAAAACCTAGAACAAAAATGGAAGCCTAAGCCTTCACAACCAAAACTGAAAAATCATCAGTTGGAGAATCATTTTTACAGGGTAGGCATGGTGAAGGCAGAAAGGAAATAGAAAACTACTAAATGACTTAGTCTTGACTTCTTCTTCCTTTATGGAGAGATGGAAAGAGCCCGTACTTGGAGCAAGAATTCATACGTAAGATGCCCAGTTGGATCACTAATTCGTAGATTGACAACCTCTATAAAGGATCTCCCCCGAAAGGAGAATAAATATCATTGTAGCTAGGCTCTGTTCTCTTGAATAGGTAGGCTCAGTACGCTAAGGAAGCTTGGTCTGCTTAGGGCTCATAGGAGGTAGGACAGATAATAGAATTTTGCCGACAAGATGAGTTTGGGAAAGACTAACGAGAACCGGTAGGGTTTATACCCCGGAAAATTTGGCTGAGTCAAGCAAGCAGGCCTCTAGTTGGCTAGCCATCACCGAGACCGGGCCAAATGATCTCTGGAGAAAGATACAAGCCAGGGAATACTCGAACATTGATCAGCTGAACAAAACACCGGCGTAAATTTTTATCCTTGCTTTTCTACAAAATTCAGATGCACACAAGAATGCCCTGTCAAGGGTGCAGAGTGAGGCATATATACCAAGCAACATCATCAGCAGAGAGATGGCTAACATGGTAGGACAGGTATTGGAAAGTCATAAGATCACTTTTCATGAAGATGAGCTGCCACCAGAAGGAGCGAAGATTATTTTATCACCAGAATCCTGATTGATGAAGGGTCCAGCCTCAACATTTGCCTATTGGTAACACTCATGACATTGGGAAAGGGACTGCATGAGATCAAGGACGGGGCCATCAACGTAAAATCTTTTGAGGGCTCCCAAAGGTCCAGCATTGGGGAAATTAGCATGTGTCTGCAAATGGGCCCTACTTGGTTCGATGTTGATTTTCAAGTGATAGACGTGTCGGCATCTTACAACCTGTTGTTGCGACGACCATGGATCCATGTTGCTGGGGTCGTGGCATCAACACTACATCCATTAGTGAAGTTTGAGTGGAATCACGAAGAGGTGATCATTCACGGCAATGGTAGCAGTCCCACATACAGTCGACAGACCATCCCAGCAATAGGAGGTAGAGGAAAGATAGGCGGGGAGACCTATCACCATATCGAGCGAGTCAACGCCGTTGACAAGGACAAATGGTGGGATAAAAAAATTGAAATTATATTGAACTGGAGTGGGTACGAACCTGGTAAGGGACTTGGCAAGAATCTCCAAGGAATTGCCAATCCTATAAAACTAAAGAAACATGGCACCACCTTTGGTCTGGGATATGAGTATACCTGGAAAGAGTTCAACGACTGGTCGCCACCATGGCATGAG